>WJFA01003192.1:0-13553 GCA_009870155.1 Pseudobourletiella spinata | reverse complement strand
CGTTATCCTCTTACATTTTGTCAGGCTTAAGGACATCTGAGTGAATACAGTTGGTGTAGCTGGAGTGCAATGAATTTATTCCAGCATGATTGCCTGAATGGAAACCGAACCCTTTCATGGGAAATAACATGATAATAAATATTATCTTTTCACCAGATGGTAGATAAAACCACGATACCAATCATAGTATCAGTTTATACTGGTGGAATTGTTTCACATTTCCACACTGCTCTTCCAAGCTTAATGAGCCCATAAGGGTGCATGGGTGTGAGAGGGCACGGGGTATGGGAACAACTAATGTAAATACATCACATTCCTTTAATCCGCTTTATTTCCTACTTATCAAGTTGAAACTTACCTGATAGTTTCTTATTGACACTCGACGTGGAGCCAATCCCTTGATATTCAAAGAGAACATTCCCGGCCAACAAATTCCCTGTTAGTCACCCTGCGGCTCCGCCTTCTTTTCAATACATAAAGAACACCGGCTCATACGTACAGATAAACACACAAGACTACATACAATCCTCACAACCTTGGGTACAGGCATATGCATGCAGGTACACACACTTCCCACAGTCTTGGATACCACCATGTACATACAACTAAGCAAATGCGTGAATACTCGTCAGAATCTCGCGTGAAATAATATTGTTTTATAGGCAAAAAAACATCACGGATCTCAAAGGACCACTACAGATCAGGTAGCTGGTGTGTCACGGTGAAATTCCCTGCGAATATTTCCTTCTCTTAAGAACTAAGGAAATCCATACTCGACCAGTTCCCACCTGGGCTCAAAGATGGAATCCCAAAAGTCACCCAGATCTCCCTCCTGTAAAGTCCGCAAACGCTCAACTTTTCCCATCCCAATCCCAAGAACCTTAGAGTTCTCTATAGTAATATTATTTGGCTTGCCACGCGACTCGGATGTGCATGCATTGATCCCTCAACTTGATGCAAAGTGGTCGTATGGGTGAATTCAAAAGGTAAGGGTAGTGAGCCGAACCTGGAGCGGAGCCATTTCCAAGGTTATATGTGGATGGCACGGGAGGATAATCTATTGTTTCTGTAAAAGCCACCGAGTTAACTGGCTGGGCTGCTCGGCTGTTCCGTCCTGAAGCTAACGTATATAGTTGTACGGCAATGTAGTTTGCAAGGCTCTTTCACTTGATCTACTAGCTGACTAAAAGAGAGTTGATGTAAAAATCGATGATGGTTCAGGATAAAGGGAAGAAGAGTGAGAGAGGAAAGTGAGTTGAGTTGAGTTGAGAATCTACGTGCACCAGCGACACCGATGTATTCCCATGGGAAAATGAATGTCGAGACCGGAGTCGTATTTGGCTTGAGGATGTAACAAGAGGCTTTAGCTATGTGGATAAATGCCCTGATAGTTTCTTCTTTGATGCGGACAAGCAAATATATAAATAATGGACAGCTACAGCCGCGTGCTTGCCACACATGAGCGGTGTAGTACAGAGACTACGTAAACATTCATGAATTACACTACTGTGTCGTAATTCAAAATTAATATACGAGGGCGAGGATCACATGGGAGTAATTGTGCGTGTACGCAAATTCGATTACTTGAGCTGACACACACACGCACACACAAACAATTATGCACGTGTGAGTCTACGTAGAATATGTAGTTTTACATACGAATTACATCCTCTTCTCCATCATCATGCTTATAAGCCGTATAAGTTGGCCTTGGACAGAATACAGAGCGCGCGCGAAAAAAAGAAACAAAAAACTTACGATGCTGCTGTTAGGCACATAAAAGTATTTATAAATATGTACACATACGGACGACGCTGACACTAAAAGTCACAACAGCACACAGCCCAACCCACACAAATGGAGAAAGCACACGCTGACTGAGGACCAATCCAAAGCCCACGCACTCAAAGTCCCCGCTCAATCTCCGAATTGTGACAATCTCAGGCTGGGAAACCCGTCAGCACATCCCTTCTCCTGCCCAACACGATGGTGGGAGCCGACGGGAAAAACCAGAGCTTTAGTGTTTTTCAAGGATATTTTCCAACCTCCCGCCGTGCCTCATCTCCCAAACGGAGCCTCCTATTCCCAACAGTCTTTAAATATTTTTACAACTCTTCCATATTACCACTCCCTCCTCGTACACATCCCTCCACCATTCATTCTGTCTCCACAATTCACACCCATACACTCACTAATCCCACTCTGTGAGTGACGGGTTGACTGACTGGGAAGAGGGAAAGGCCCAGAAGAAGGCCTAGAGCAAGGGGAGGAACAACAACTTGGAAGAAATTGAAGTCACTGAAGTAAAAATGGAGTGGAAGAGTGAGACGACATATACTATAAACTCTCTCCCGAACGAGTCCTCCACTTTCCCTTTTCCCGCCACCACCACACCGCTGTCGCCATCACTACTACCACCAACCACCACTGCTCCCACCCGCCCAACTTAAGACACTCACTTTTGTTTTCCTTCCAACCAATTTAGCTGAGTGAATCCCAGCCGTTTAGCCGTGATAACTTTACTTCGATTTCCTTCCCAATATAACCAACCACCTCTACCTCCGAGTCTAGCCGAGTATAGCCTGCCGAGCACATGTATGCATACATACATAACAACATCCAAATATACACTATGCCGCCCGTAGCTCTTCCCCGGTGACACGGACACGGTTATGGGAATTCCATTTCGAGCAAACAAAAGTGCCTAAGCCCTTACCTCTCACTTGTCCTCGTCATCCTCGTCGACGAGCTGACGCGTCATCCTGGCGCGGATGGCAGATGTCTAATAGACCAAGACATTATGTTCCCGCCCGCTCTCATATAGAGAAGGAATCATAAATGTCCTATTTTTATTACAATCTCCACGTTGTTTACTCAGCAACGGCTTACTGTCTCCACCATAATTGCATCCTATCTCTATCCATATTATCCTCATGACTCTTGTCTTCCACT
Source organism: Pseudobourletiella spinata (assembly GCA_009870155.1). Lineage (NCBI taxonomy): Eukaryota > Metazoa > Arthropoda > Collembola > Symphypleona > Bourletiellidae > Pseudobourletiella > Pseudobourletiella spinata. Next base: position 10,601 of record WJFA01003192.1, on the reverse strand, counting down.
TTCACAATCCTCAGCTTTCACTACTTCCCCTCCATCTTCTCCACACTTAAATAGCTCCCTTTCTGCATCCCTGATGTATGCACGAAAAATATTTACGCTGAAAAACTCGCGAGAGGGGGAGGGGACTTTTTTACAGCTACTTGTGTGTTGTTATACTTGTGAATGCGATTGTAAGTAGGTACGATTACATTTCTTTGTGCACGTATAAGTTGTAAGCGTTTGATTGCACGTGCGTCTTTTGTTGTGTGCGGATGTTTGCATGTATGCCTTAAGCTGCATGCCTATGATTGCATGTATTTGTGAAGTTGTGTGTGTGTTATTGCATATGTAACTTTAGTTGTATGCCTATGAGCTTTGTGTACGTGATTGCATGTGTGTGTGTGTCTTAAATTGTGTGCGCACGTCTGTATAATTTACGTGTGTGTGTGCAGGTGTGTAAGTTGTGAGCGTGGCGTGTGTTCGAAATTTCTCTAAGAAATTTCAAATTCAAAGGTTCACGAGTTACACACCTCGAGTATGCGGCTGACATGAAAAGGGATTTTTATGACGCCTCCCAAGGTCAACGCTATTGGACGTGAGCCGAGGCGTTTTTAGACGAGTACCTTCAACTAGCTCAGCCCGCGCTTCCCCACGGCTGACGCGGACAAGTGGGAAATAATTTGAAATAGAGAAATTGGGCTCCACATACAAAAGTCGGTGAGTAGTCTCTCCTCGGTCAGAGGACGAGCATTGGAGGTTCTGTGTGGGAAGTGCGGTGAAAAAGTGGGATTCGAAGACTGATATGCAAATTACCCATTGGAGTTCCCCCTCCTTTGTGTCCTCCCAATTTCTTAGAGCATCCTATTCGTGTTCCAACGCACTCACCACAAATAGTAGAGAGCGTCCGAGACAGTATATGCATAGCCATCAACTCCCATCCGTGACAGCAACAGTGCTGAAGGAAATGGGAAGCAGTAGAAACGTTGCGTCTAGAACAGTCATACACACATGAGCACGCACACATACAAAACTCCATGCTTACTCCTACCACATTCAAGATTTTCAATAGAGGCTACGGCCTCGCCGCTTCTTCTCAGCGCCGGGAAGATTACGTCTTGTCTCTCCTCTTCCATTTATTCCCCTCCTCGGAGGACCTCTTATCCAATAGCAGTACATTATATTTATAATAAAATTTCTCTGCCAAGATTTCTACCTCCCACCCGCCCAACTAGTATGGAACTCACTCTATCTTTCGTCTATCTCCACCCTACTCCTCCTATTCTGATCCATACAAAGCAGTACAATAGGGCGTCCCTGCGATTCCTCCTTGCGACTTTAGGCTAAAGTGGGAGCGATATGCCAGGGGAGAAACCCTTTATCCGAAATGCGTATGCAGGAACATTCCGTCTTGGAATCAAGTCCGTCTCCAACTCCGGCTCTCCCCACCGTCACTCCTGCCTAACTCCCTGCTTTGTCTTCATGAGGAGGGATAAACGTGCCAATAATACGTTAGAGTACATGTTTGCACATGAAAGAAAATCATTCCCCGCCGCACAAAGAGCACCACCATGGACTCCTTATCTCATGTTTCAATTTATTCAAGATTTATACCCAATCACACGCCCCGGCTTTATGTGTCATGGCGGGAATGAGCGGTGGTGGTGGTGGCGGGGCGGAGGAACTCTCCCTTTAAATCTTCGCTTCGCTCTCTGTGAGAACAAGATCTGACCCGGAGGAGTCGTCCTAAAAATCTAGTGGTCTCGTTCCCGCTTAGCCTGTAAAGAGATCCAAAACGGGTGGGAAAGGGCGATGGCATATGGAATGGGGTGGATTCTGCTCAAGGTTCGGCAAAAACTGCAGTAGTAATGTAAAGTCTGGAGAAGTAAAGAGGGAGACAGTGTGAGACTATGTAAGAAACTCGCTGGTAGCCTGTGTAATTCCCCCGTAAAGGATCCCATTGGCAGGGCTTCCGGGGAACGGATGAATAATATTCCATCATAAATTATGGAATCAGCCAGTCGAGGTGAAAGACGGGTTCAAGCCGACACGTGTTGGAACAACGAGCATGTAGCTTTGTGTATACGCAAGTGTATGTTTGTATGCACATGTATGTGTGGAAACGGGAGGAAACCAAGCAGGAGATAATTGACTTCCCGAGGCACATATGCATAAATTCGTTTCAGCACATGCATTAACTAGCATGGTTTAAGACACATGTGTATGCGTACATGGGATGTAATGTTATAAGGACTTGGACTGAGACGGAAGGTCATAGCATGACCCGCCACCAGGGTGACAAATGTGATGGCATGTGCGACCATAACATGAAGGAAGGAGCCTCACCGCCGTGACATCACACTACGGTCGTCATCTGACCCTATATAGCAGGGTTTGGGGTGACCAAATTTGGGTATGAGTTAGGTAGACCCGGGTAGCATCACACCTACTATTATAACGGTACAGGCTAGACTCTACGAAAGTTTGTATAATGATTGTTTCTGACAACTTTTGAATTACAGAGCCGGTGACGGAAGTGGTTGGGGGTCCAGAACTGTACATCGATCGAGGAAGTACAATCAACCTCACCTGCACTGTCAAATACTCGCCCGAGCCACCCTCGTATATCATTTGGAATCATAACAATGCCGTAAGTACCTATGAGTTATACCATTCAAAATTCATTTCCATCCCATACATAGCAGCACAAGATGATAAATATACAAAAAAGTAGTGTGCAGACTAACTCAAAGTACCCGAGAATAGGAGGAGAGAAAAAGCAAGAAGAGAGAAAGAGAGGTGGAGGATATATATTGAACGGAAAATGTCCGTCAGAGAGTAACGCCCATGGGATAGGGAAAATTTTCCGGCCCTTTTCTCATCCTGATCGACGGAGAGATGCAGTACGGAGCGGGGAGGGGAAGAACCAAAAAAGGAACCACTCCGGCTCCTCCGCCGTATTTAAAGATGAAGGAGAAGGTTGATGGGGACGAAGAATTATGATTTTTCTTGAAATTTATCCTGCGAGAAAACTGCCAGTTTCATGCGCTCCCAACTTGGTCTGTACTCTGACTCGATGTGTATACTATGGAGGACTATGTATATACATGCAAGTATCTAAGTACGTATTTGTATGTACGAATGAAGAAGGTTCTGTCTAGCAGCTGGTCCCGCCGCTACATTTGCGTTGAGGCCAGAGTCTGAGTATATGGTTATGTAATATCTATCCCAGTTGTACCCTCGCAGTCAATACGTGGCACGATTGATTAATAGCGATCAAGGTAGGCGCGTGAGATCACTGGTAGGGCAGGGACATGCCCAATATGTACGTAAGCACGTGCGCGGATATTTCAGTACCATAACATTGATGTGAGCCGGTTAGATCAGAATATAAGCGTGTCTTTCCGCTCTCACAAGAAGGGGCTAGTGTGTATAAGCGAGTGAGAAAATGTGTGCGTGTGTGTGTGTGTCTGCGCTATGGTTGGGGTCGGATGGCACTTCCTATTCGCAATAAAAACTTCCTTAGCACTGCCGCAAGATGATAGTTAGACCTCAAGATGTGTGTGACTCCATGTGTGTGTATTAGTGTGTGTGTGTGTGTGTCGAGAGAAAGTTTTCCATGTGAAGAATCTTTGATATATTATCGGACACCTGGTCGCTTTCCTCCCTAGTCAAGCGCAGACACGCAGTCATGTCTTACCCACTCCATAACTTTACTCATACTTACAAACGTACACACTCACTGACACTCACTCACACACACAGTATCCTGGCGGTGCCCCAGAAACGGTTTAATCACAGCAGGAGACAGGCTCCGAATTTCATTAATTAGTCACGAAAACTTTCCCTTACACTTTCTTTCCCAAACCGTTCACTCCTTGACTCCTTTTATTTATATATATACATATATGGACTGTTTCGCACTTGGGCGGGAGTTCATAGGAGCAAAGGTACGACGACAGTTGAATGTACACAGCAAAGCTCATGAATAAGTCCGAATTCCGACAGTGTAAGGCCATGCTCAAAAGTTTTTGGACAAAATATAATGAAAATAAATGGACTCTAATGGAGAGAAATGTCCACCTTTGCTTAATACCTAGTGGTCATTGTCACTTGAAACCTGCAGACGCACCGCGGGTAGAATCTTTACAGATTTCCGTGCCCACCAGGAGGAAGTACCTTAAAAGTCTGTGCCTATGCCCCTCACATCCGATACGCCGGACGAAAAATTCTGCACACGTATATATGTATGTATTGGTCGCGGTTGGGAGTTTATTACGAAAAGTTCCACTGGTAACAACTACTACTGTAGTCTAAGATTCAAAATTTGTGGATTCCTCCAACCATGCCATACTTTAAGGTCATAATTCAAGGTGAATTCTGACAGGAAACACTTCCATGATAAACGCCCACGCATAGGCTCATTCCTAACTGCATCTTCTAGCACTGAAAGGAACAGCAATAAGTGTAATGGGAATATTTGTGCGAGTCATGGTCTCTCAGCCCCATATTCTTCCTGATGTTGATACGGGACGACGGGGAATAAATAGGAGACATTTTAGACCCCTTCGGGAGTCGTACCAGTCTGAAGAGTGACGGAGGTGATGGTGGAATGGGTGAACACCTCACGTACAGGCTGTATCAGTAGTAGTAGCAGTGCAGTGGTGCTATTGGTGGTAGTACACGAGCGTGGGTGGTGTAAAAAATCTATTATAGAATATTACTCCTACGTTCACCTCCCCTGCAGTAAGACTCACCCTGGCCTACCAATGGCTTCACACGCAAACATTCACACACCTCTACAAACATCCGCACACACAACCTCACACCCGAACTAACACACGCCGAGACAAGCACACATCCTTGCACTGAATCTTTACATTTATAACATATACAGCATTCCCATACAGAATGATTTAGATTCTGTAGAGATAGTTTTTAAGGTTTTTCCCAACCCACGGAGCTATTTCATAAATTTCCATTTTGATCTAATAAAGTGCTCCCCACCACCCTCAACCCCGCCTCACTCGCTGAGCATTCACGGTGGAACTACGAGCATGAATCTCGTCGTGGAAGGAGGTGGGGGGGGCACGTGGTGGGTCCACATCCCGCTCGCTTTATGAAATATGCGTACAATTGTGCATAAGTGTGGGTGTATGCGGCGTATTATGCGGTCCAATGTGTCGCCCAGGACGCCTCCTCGGCATTGTCACCATGTGTCCATAATAACCGTAGTGCGTGACGGCGTAGCTGCCCCAACTACGACAGTTGGTCCGTTACACACCCCACAAGATTCTGTCTGTGGGCATCAAGTATTTATTAGTGTTTCTCTCCATATTAGCTACTACTTCCTTACCATGAGAGCTCACTCGATGGGGTCGTGTGCGTGTAACTGTGGATACTCACGCAGGATCGAGACTTGCCATGGTAGATACATAGCCATGAGTATGTACTACCAAGGCAGCAGAGTAGGATTGGATGCAGGTTTGGGAGAGTGGATTGCAATGTGAATGTTTCCCAGTAACGGATTAGCGTTCCCAGGCACTATGCTTCCGCTAGTGAATCCGTTGAAAAAAGTTTCGACTTAATCCTACTGTGGACTCCCGGTGAAGCCATTGCGCACAGTGCAACACCCTAATTCAAACAGAAAAGCTGGACGAATATTCCTGAAGATTAATTGCATGGAAATGAACAGACAGAGAGATTCCGGATGTTTTCCCGCTTGAGAAAAATAAAAAGGGGTTGAATTTCCATCCGAGATTTGGACAAGCTATAACAAACTCCCACCCGCCTCCCATCCTGTCATCATCGTCGTCCAAAAAGCAGCCGTCGTATCGTCCAAACTAAAAAAGTTTACATTGGGAAAAATGGACTGTTTGGACGTCAAATGAGGTGCATTGAATTGGCTGGCAGTTCCGCAGATTCTCATCCACGCAGTCAATTCCAATGTGAATGAGAAAAGGGGAAGAAAAATGGTATTTGGATTTTCACGGTTTCCATTTCAATCTCGGAGTGACTGGAGAAGAAAGGTTCCAATCGGGTTCCCATAGATTGCACACTCCTTGCCTTATAAAAGCCCGAAAGCATCGAATCGCAGTCTCGGAGACTTCTATAAGTTATTTTGGAAAATGGTGCAGAGTCGGGCTGCCGGTCGTCTAGTCGTACATAAGTATCTGTGCGTATAACATCAGTTGGCGGCAGAGCAGCTGCGGATTCGAAGACTACTACTGCTATCCTACGAGTACAACTATGGCACTACAATATCACAACTTACTTCCTCTGTACTACGGGAAGAGCGGGAATGGTACAATCAAAAACGTTTTCACTGTAGAGAATAGGGGGGCTCATACATATTTTAGTTGTGCATACGCAAATGGAAATGGAATTTTCGGCTGCTGAATGATGATGATGATGTTGTGTTGAATTGTAGATCAACGCTAAAGCAATCTTGCTGAATTTACAATACTCTTTATTCTAGCCCATTCGGGAGGGACAGGCGTTTTTCCCGCTTACATGTATTTACTCCACAGCCCAGATCAGACATAACGAAATACACACACAGAGAATAAAGCCAAATGCACAGAGTCCCTCCTCCTACTGACAATTCCCACTGTAATACACACTCCCAGTTAGACTATTGGCATGCATGAGGTGAAGTGGAAAATATTGTATCCGCCGCAACAGACCCACCAACAATAGTAAATTCACCAATGGCACCCTTTGTTTTAGGAAAAACCCGCTTCCGCCATCCGCTTGGTAGTCTTTGCGGCTCAGTAACATCGCGGGGAGAACATCCAATGCGGTGGGCCAACAACTCAGAGTTAGTTTCGCCGAGCAAATAATCCTGTAAACACCAAAAGGAAAATAGATGCATTAATTTCCTATTAGTGAGAAAATACTGCGCCCACTGCTCCCGTATAGTAAGATAACCATCCTCCGGTGCACTCTTTCCCTCCACTTCGGAGAGTCTATATCCAAGTTTTCACCTATGCCTCTCCTACTTGCATGAACTGGATACGAATTTAGACTTCAACCACCCCAACAATGTTTTTCGTACTTAACTCACCATGAACCACTTTATTGACTTTTCCAGTGGTTCGTATGAAAATTTAAAAACTTTAACCAACTATGAAAAGCGTCACCTGTGCACACTTGTAACAAGCAGACGGTCCTCCATACAAATATGTATGAATCCCCATTCCCATACACAAGGAAAAACTTTCAAGCAGATCCACATCCACACTCACTCACTCACATTTACCGGCAAGTAGCAACATCTTTAGAACTTACAACAGTCAATAAGAGGAGAGTAAATAAGGAGGATTTCATGCTCTACTTACATTATTGCCCTCAAGTTATATAAGTGGCTCAAAATAAAGGGTAAATATTGCTTTAAGGAGCGTATCTGATGCCACAAACGGGGAAAAATAGTCTCTAATCCCGCTCCGACCCCTCTAGAGAATTATAATAGATGACATTAACGTCTGATGGCACACGGTCTGTTTTGAAGACGATTCTGAAAATCCGTGCGCTTGTTCATTTAAGTGTCCCCATGTGGGAATGGAACTATATTGTTCTTCCTTCCCCACAAAACTTGACTGTGAGAAATTGAACGACTTCACTCACAATCTTCACAAACAGCTCACAAAGTCTGAAGGATTTCCCGGGGTTTCGCTTCAAACAGCCGTTGAATTCAAAGCTCAAAAGCTTACAACGAGATTCTAAGAGCTCAAAATATTTTGCCATCTGACTCTCTCGGTACAAATGGGTCGTATGATTGTAAGTGTGGGCCTCTTCAAGGAATAAATTCCAATGTATCTCCTCACAACGATTTAGACAATTTGAAGACTATAAAGTCCTGATCCCCCGGACAACAAGTTGACTTGCTTTGAATTTACGGGGAAAAACTTCAAATCTTGGGTCACCACAGCGACGTTTGAGGGATACAAAGTAACGATCCGAGAAACATACTCATGATTTGCTGATTGATAACGTCCAAGGCGTAGGCATACGAAAATATGGAAAAATGATGACACGATCAAAGGGATTTACTCGCAATTTTACTCCTCCGACCATCGGTAAGGCTGTCAGAGAAATTCCCAACTTTGTGCCGACCAAATAAATGGTGTGGAGAAGATGTTCAGATGCAATTTCCTATGCCAGAGTTGTTACGATATGTACATACGCAGCAAGACTTGCTTTTGCGACAAAAAGGGATGGGGGAAAATATGGCAAAGATGCAAGGAGGACGGCTGGAAAAACTTCAACTCAAGATCAGTATTCAACATACAATTTTCACAATTTTTCAAACTATGCCCATTATTACGTTCACATCACTGTATACACTACAACTCTCCCCTTACACTTTCATCCACTATCATGTGATATGGGGATGCTACCCAGGGCTCACTTTTTCCAGTGTGAGCACAACTTTCGGAAAGAGAGTTCCCTTCACAAAAACTATGGGTGACTGTAAGAAAAGATGGAAGCCATACGACCCGAGACCAACTCAAGTTCTCCGTAATAGAAACAGCAGAAAACAAATTATAGTTAGGCAGTTTATACGTGCACCAAGAGATTCAAGTTTGCGCCTCATGCCACTAATACTACTACTCGCTTACACACCAACATATAATAATAATACTATATAAATTCCCTTAATTATTTTGTCCCGCAAAGTTCGCGTATACGTTCCGATTTGCGAATCCTTTTCCGCACCCACAAAATTGAATTAGTTGTGTGTGGAGGAAGTGTAGGCACCAGGGAAGTGGGAGAATCAGGAAATTTGCGAACACACCGGCTGTTTCCTCTCCCACAGCCACATTTCCAGGCCGTCGTCAGAACGTGGGATCCTACAAGTACATAAGGATATATGCTCGTCAGTATCGTGCCACATCTTTTTTCCGTAAAGACTCCAAATAATGATAACGGACATGTTCGCTTGTGCACACACTCACCTCCAGTGTACATTAAAGAGACGAACCGACAGTCATACACACAGACACACATCTTTGCGGGCAGTTAGTTCATGGAAATTGTAATGAAATTCTCGTGGGCACCGAATGGAATGAGCTTCCAAGGCTCGTTCCCCCCACTTCTCCTCATCTCTCACAGACGAGTACGTGCCTGTGTATGTGCATGTGTGGGAGGGAGTGTGTGTTTGTGGTAGCCATGCAGGAGAGGAGTGCGGTAGTTCTTCTCGTCCTCCTATCCCTCGCCGTAATGAAAACTTCAAGATTACTCGTGATGAAGAANAACTTCAAGATTACTCGTGATGAAGAATTAATTCCATCATTCGGCACTCGTAGCCACGCTCCGCGCCGGTGACCCGACGAGATGCTTTACTCTCGGAACCCATAAAAGTCCACTGTTATTGCAATGAACGCGTCTAGTGGGCCCATTCACATCCAGCACGCAATTAGGCTCCTCCTATGGTAAAAATTATGAACAACTCTTAGCGTCAGCTCTTCACAACAATGCACACTCCGTATAGCATGTATTGTAGTAGTGGCTCGGTTCTGTGGTCGGCTTCCAATGTAATCTTCCAGCCTCCGAGACTACAATTTGTACAGCCTTTTATAGGGAGAAACTACGTTGGCGTAGTGGGAGGAAATGGAAAGGGTGCTGTGAGGGTGTGTGGGCGGGAGTAAGTGGTGCCTAACAGAAATGTTATTTTTACGGAAGAGGGGATTCAGATTTGATGTGCTGGCTTCGTTCATTTCTTGGGTGGGATTGAGAATATGTGTGTGTGTGTGTGTGTTTGTTTGTGTGCGTGAGTGGTTGGTACTCTGGAGACTTGTGCACAGTATGCGTGTGGGTGTTGTCAAGTAGGGAGGGCACACACATGAGGTTTACGCTCCCTGATGAAAGTACACATTTGGTTGAGCATAAGTTTACGTATGTGTGTGCCCGTGTATCCCATGGTATTAGTGTGCTCGTGTGAATGTGCGTTGAGTTAGTGCACTATGTTTACAATTGTGAGTCTTGGTGAGCCTTTACAAGGATCCAGGAGTCCATAGGAAAGCAAAGGGGAAAGCTACTACTTCTTACTCATAAAGACATTTTATGATGCCTCTAACCATAGAAAAGTTACTCATTCAATTGCGCCTATTTGATTTTGTATACAATAATGCTACAACTTGACGACGAAAACATGCCTAAGTTTCTCAACGGCATCATGTGTGTTTGTGTGCGTATTCCCTGTCTTAAGTGCAAAGGAACCTTGGCAAGTGGGCGAAAATACGTATCCATCCCTCTACGATTATTTTACTGTGGAAAAGGAGTACGGGAGAAACATTTCTAACACTATTCTGGCACATTCAGCCTCAAGGATAATAGGAGCATATCTGTAATGGCAACATTGAAACATCAAATAGGGAGGTGGCTGAAAGGAACAAGTTATTAGGCAATCGCTTAAGTGTTTTGAAAGGCAAGAAAGAGGATATGCCACGGCCACGGGTCTTCAGAGAGAGACTTTCTCATTCCCAAGTTATTCCGTTTCCAATTAGATCCCCCCACGGCGAAATCTGCAAGAATTATCCAGACAAATCAGTTCGATCACCATCGTTTGAAATGAAGAAAAGATTCTACATATATACAGACCCTTTCCTTTACTTCCACTCCCC
>WJFA01003191.1:2385-13560 GCA_009870155.1 Pseudobourletiella spinata | reverse complement strand
ATCCTTGTCGACAGCCCCGTCGTTCGTTCGCATCCATGTGGTGTTACTTTTCCCACCGGCACAAGGATTTTTTGAATACCCCACCCATTATTTGGCCTGGGTAAGGGGTGGGGAAAACAACAGTAGTGGTGGTGGCTGTAGCTTCAGCGGTAACATGCCGTTTTGAGGAAATCCCGAACAAGCTTCATCCATGCATATTACATAAATTTTCCCCTTCAGCCGACACATACTGACACACATGCAGACACACAGGGTCACAGAAGGACACGGTCACATGCGCATAGTCGCCTAGTTACACATGTACACAGTCGCCTGCTGACACAGGCACACAGCCATACAAGACCACATACATAGTCTTGCACTGACACATGCACACAGTCGCCTGCTGACACAGGCACACAGCCATACAAGACCACATACATAGTCTTATACTGACACATGCACACAGTCATACAAGACCACATACATAGTCTTATAGTGACACATGCACACACACAATCACATGCGTACAGGTTAACATTCACACAGTCACACACGGTCAAACACGTATAGCCTCAAACCATCACCTCCAGTCGCGCTTGGTAACATGCAAAAATGACCATACACGATCACCCACATACAGACAAAAGCAAACACATGCAAAGGGATCTACGTGAATGAACGCCCGAAAAGAAAATCTGTGGAACACGAGTGAGTAGACATGGAGGCGGGAGAGTTAGGCGCTTCTCCGTGCGCCCGCATATGGAAGCTCACCTCCGCACAAACCCTCGTGGAAATGGGTTATACTCGGAGTGAAAGCAGATTGAAAGGTTTCACCTACATGTACATCCCCTGGTGCGGAGAAAGTACCCATAGAATTTTTGTCCAGCTCCACACCTCCGATCATTAATTTCCCCCTTCTAGGAAGATACATAAGGCTCACAATAGTATATTCACCAGGATCAAGTTTCGCCGTCGTCGGCGTAGTCCGCCTCTTACACTACCACTACTGGTCTCACCGCTCCGCGGTGAAAGAGCCATGGCCCCTTGATATTTCTGCCCTAACAAATCTTGTTCTCGTGACAGCTTTATTTTTACCTTTCTCCCCGATACTTTATCATTTCCTTTAAACCTCCATCCCGCCGTGTAGCCTCTACTACACTCACCCACCCCCCCCCTAATTCTCTCCTCCTTCCACGGCCAAGGAGACCCTTCCTTCGTCCGTTATGCTCCTCCTCGCTGCCACAACGATCCTCACTGCTCCAAGCCTGCACACTGTGATACAGTTACACGGACGCCAAGACGCGCACAGGTAGACAAAACTGAGGTTTGACAGGGGAAAGAGCCTAAATCCATTTTACAGTCATAAATCCCATCATTTTAGCCCATACAAACGGATTTAACCCAGTTACCCCCTTCTCCACAGGATTTAGTGGGAGTCTGTGTGTATGGGGCGAGGGTCCAACTTTTCTCCACGTCGCCATGGACCTCTGCGTAGACGGTTCATTGGGAAAGTTTCCCCATTTTTTCCACTATCCCCACCCCCTCCCACCTCACCAGAGTTAGGCCAAAGGTAAACTAGACCAACTGGAGTCAGGTAGCGGACCATGGGCGTCACCCCGTGGAACATACGCAAGTCATCATTTCCTCCTTACCCCCACATTACATTTCCATCACGGCATCCCACTGGGGAATCCTCATATATGTCATTAACAGTAAAATGTAATTGGGTTGAACATAATGCTGGCTCTTACCGGGGGATCCAAGGAATTACTACGGATTTAACAGTGGAGTGAGGCCCATAGGGTTTCTTCCCACAGTTCATGGATGGGCTCTTGAGTGCCAAAGCTGATCCGTGTGCTGATGCTCTTTCAAGAGGAATTATTTTAGCTTCCCCTCACGCTCCTATTAGCTCCCATCCTCCCGTCCTGTTGAAATGGGATACTAATGGGACTTTCGTCCTTTTACAGGCCCGCCCCGCCGCTTTCATAACGTTTGATGGCCGAGCGAGGAATTAGACGCACGTGGTCCCGCAAGGAATAAATCTCACCCTCTTTCCCAGTCATCATGAACATCTGAAGACACTGTGAAGGCGCGTGTTATGCTCTACCGAGGTTTGGAGTTGAACTGGAAATGGCCTCGAGGATATTTAGTATATATATGCATATAACAGTATGTAGGCTTTAAAGTATGTGTGAGCTGCGATACGAGTTGTGACTGTAAGGCTTTTTAGCCAATCCCATCCCACTGTGCTCTTGATCTCCGCGACAACAAGAGTGCTATTGCAGGGGATGAGTTGGTCCCTCGCTCCGCATCTTATCTTATAATTGCATCCCTGAAAAATACCCCCTAATTCTATTTCACCATAAGAAGAGGACGACGACGAGTTGTTGGAGGAGCCTCCTTGGTTCTCCTCGCCATCACTCCGCAAGTCGTCATCTTCACCCTGGAATCCCAACTTTCCTCATCAGGGACGGAGGGAGCGGCCCGGTTTATCGGAGCTGAGAGAGGGAAACATTCCGCTCTGTACGGGCGGATGAGGTAATTGATAACGGGGGAGTGTGAGGTTGGATGGGCTTAGAGGGCTATCATAGTCCCAGTCCATAATGGCAGGCTAATGCTAAATAGGTGTACTTACTTGGGGGAGCGGAGTGGAGGGAGACTCCCATTAGCCATGACATAGAGTTGAAGGGTTCCGCTCCTACCAGCATCCTCAATAATGGCTGCGTGAATTCTCATCCTCACTCCCAGCCGCTCACATTTACCAGCCTCTTCCAAAAGGATCCCACATACTCCCGCATCTCACACACACACACACAAGGGTGAGACCAACAACAAGTCCCTCAGAGGGAATGGGGTGCGGTAGTGGTTTCAAGGGTATATATATGTATATGTGTGTACATATATAGATACAGTGGGCGGAAAGTTTTGGAAATCCCGTGGAAGAGTATGACCGTTAGAGGAGTACACTTGGTGTTCAGCCCGTTATAAAAGCTGTGGGGGACACATTAGCCATGAGTTTACTTTGGATTTCATGACGGGAGTTTTGATGATGAGCCATACTTTTCAATTTATTCTTCTATTCTCCGCTTCGAGCTCTCTCGCTCCCTTTCATAATGACAGCGGTTATGACAACGCTCATCACCACCCGGCACTCCGGGCTCCGCACCATGATCTTTACATGCGAAAGAAATCCGCGGAGATCTTCTCTCTAACACAGCCATTCCGAGCGCTGGACTCCGAGTTGGGGCTGATGTAGGAAATCAGTGTAAATTGCAGATCTTAGGCGGCAGAGAGGGGAAATCACATTTTGCATATGGCGAGAGGAGCTTGGAGCTCCGAAAGTGTGGGACGATTAGGCGTCACAGCACCAAAGAAACTTGGGAGCGGGTGCTAGCTACTATTCAGAACTCTTCCTGCATGGAACAGGCAGTCGGGAGCGGCTCGAGAATTCTGAGGAAATTACTTAAATATCTCCTCCGTTTGAGGCTTAAGGTATTATTGGCTTGTTCGAGGAAGGCTCTTCCGTACGCCAGCACTTTCTTCACGCCACACGCTCGCTCCGTGTGCTAAGCCACCCAAGTTCTGACCGTTCCCACATGTACGCACAAAACCACTCGGGAGTCTATAGTGGGCTAGAGCCCGGTGGGCAGCGAGGATAAAGGAAATGTTGGATGATTTATTGAGCTTTGAAGAATGATATTGTATTGTGTACTTTGGAGGAAGTGGCCAAATCAGGAATCAAAAAATCCAAGAAAATATGGTCTGTTCAAATTCAAAGTCACTTTGAGATGCTTGGTAAAGTGTAGTAGTTGAGGAGCCGTAGAGTACAATGGTTTCTAACCGAGGGAATCTCCACTTATGAGCTTCTGATTGGGCGAATTGTATGGGAACCGTGCGGTTCTGGGCAAGGTGGTGTGCACGTCACTGCGATCTCATCTACTACAAATGGAAGTTACAATTGAGGCTCGTTTAATAAGAGCAGGGAATCATGTGAACATTACGGAGCCCCATATGACTCGGAGGTCACATCTGTTGGAGAAGGTGAAGGATAGTGCTGTTGTCGTCTCCAGGCCACTGGAGACCCCAGCATGAGGATTCCTCACGTGCAGAGTGGTTCGGAGGGCCACAGCTATATAAGGACGATCCACACACCACTCATGATAATTAGATTGTGGTGTCAAATATGAGTTACGAAGGTGTGAGGTAAAGAATCGGAAATTTTTGGAGGCTCACACCAACTGGACCAACCATGATATCAAGCCCTTATAAATCCACGGCTTGACTCCTTTGCAAGTGGGAGGTTCTCGCCAAGTCACCTGACCGCCTGGGATGGTCTTGATATGTGTGCTCATATGTGTGTGGGTGTGGCGGGCGGGGAAAGTTTAGCAATTCTTTATGGCTCTTATGGGTATTTATGGGGGACCTTTGAGGAAAATCAATCCTATTCGGTTGCGAACGGGCCACCGTGACCCGTTAGTGGGACGACCTGGGTCTCTTGTTGAATTTTAAACGCCCTCTCCCCCTGCTCAGTTAGCCGTGTTGTTCGGGCGGCGGAATTGGCGGGAAGGGGGGAACCACGTTGGAGGAATAGTAATAAGTGTATGTGTGTGGGTGTGTGTGTGTGTGCGGTGGGTGTGGGTACGCAAGCCTCTGTTACAATTGGCAAAAGAAGTGAGAGGGGGAGAGGGGAAAAGTTATGAATTGGGTCTGCGAAAATAACCGCAGCTTCTGCTCTTGTGGTTGGGTGGGCCGGAGGAGTTTTCCGTGTGGGTTCGTATATCCTCCACCTCCTCATCTCTGCTCACAGTGTAAGTCCCATCTTCTTCCTGGTCCCTCTCCGACGGCTGATGATTCTAGCCTTGAAGATATGTAATGACTTCCGAAGAAAGTTGATGAGGAAATTTGGGGAAGTTCTTATGATCTCTCCACTCAATTCTGTCAAGGGTTGGTCCAAATAAGTGAAACCCTCAGTCTCATTTCCTCCGGAGGAGGATGAGAGATTGGGGCAGTAGAGAGGAATGGGGTTGGGGGGTAGTCATATAGCGTGGGGGGTGCTGCTCCGACTTTTAGTGCCGGATATAAGTTTTTGGTTATGGTGGGAAGGGTGCGGGAGCTAAATTGTATCCATATTATGATCCACTCCTCACTCATCATTCATCCCCCTTCCAAGGCTCCACCATTATTATTTCGTGGGGAAGAAATACACTTTGTCCTAAAATAAAGTCGGCGGCGCGGAACGAAATCCCGTTAATCAAGTTGTGGTGTAAAATCAAAGTTTCTCCACGCCGCCGCCATCTTGTTTTCTCCCCAGCGCTCCATTCCAGACACACACTCCCGCCACTCGCGAAAATTAAGTTTGGCTCAACTTTGGATCCATTTAAGGACGTGGTGGGCTGCTGGAGGATGTGTTGAAGTTGAGAGCGTGGGTTTTTGGGTCAGGCGGCGAAGTTACTGTGTGTGTTTCCTACTCGTACATGTGTGCCCGTGTGCATACATGCATTTGTGCATGTGNCGGCGAAGTTACTGTGTGTGTTTCCTACTCGTACATGTGTGCCCGTGTGCATACATGCATTTGTGCATGTGTAGTCCTGCGTGTGTATGCACACATGTGCACATGCCTGTGTGCACGGATATTCTTACTTCTGTGTGTGAGTGTTTACTCGCACTTGCTCGTGTTTGTGCAAGTATATTGGAACGTCTGCGTATGTATATATGCATGATGACTGTGTGTGTTTGTAGGTGTGATTCACGGTGAAGAATTCCGTGGGACGATTAATCCCGCGTGATCTCTCCGATCCGCCATAATGGTGGCCACATTGAGTGATGTGATCGAAAGTTTAGTCCAGTGGCCAATGGACCGTTGCTCACGGACGAGCGGTGCGTCCATAAGTTTAATCTTCTCCATGCCTTCGCCTGTATTTTCCAGTTCGCTCATTGACCAGGTCTGGAATAGTATATATCGTACATGTTTGCGGGAGTGAATGCGTCGATGTGGTACTGCATGGTTTAAGGTCAAAGTGTTGAGCGGAAAATGGGGGAAATGGGGGATTTACCTCATATTTTTAAGTAGTAGTATGTATGGACGGGGAAGTAATTGCTCAGGCTGAAAAAAAAAATAAAAAGGGGGAAATTTTTCTCCGGATTACAATTTCTCCAGTCACCAGTCACCACTACTAAAATCCTGCCAGAGCCTTTTAGGTACATAGTCCACATTCTTTGGCCTGAATGGGCGGAATGACGGGAGATGTGGAAAACACTTTCACGTCGAGAAATCTGGTTGTATTGTATTGAATAGAGAGTATGCTACTGCGGAGCCTCGACGCAGGGGCATTTACTACTCTCTCACACAGAGGTACACGGCTGAACAAGTCGGGGGGAAAATAGGAGAAAACATGAGGAGAAACTTTTATGACTGAAGATTTGAGTTATTACTATTGATCGTTTCGTGCTCTCTCTCTCTCTCTCTCTCTCTCTACTGCTCCTCATGGCATTGCTACTGCTCCGGGCTCCTCATTCGATGGAACTCGCGGGGATAGGGCCCGCCGCCGTGTATCATGGGGGGAAGGTGTAAACACAAATAAAAAGTCTCGAGTGATTCGTGGTCCGTAGGAATTGTAAAGCTCGCGGGATGGATGCAAACATACATAGAGATATCAATATGGACGGTAATGGTGGCGGGGAACAGAGCGTATGCATATATACATGTGCATATGCATGCATGCTTCTTCAGTGGTGCACGCACGAGCTATTTACTGCCTGCTCAAATGCGCTGATGCCTATGGACGGAATTTGCTGGTAGTGTTTTATTGGCCTGGTATCAGGGAAGCATGTCTCATTCTAGCGACGAGCTCTGCCTCTCTCCACTTCAACTGTTACGGCTACGGAGTTTTTAGGACAATTGGCTGTTCAGCTGCTCGTTTTATGTTTGGAGGAGTGAGATTTCCACACTGGATTTTTATTGTTCCCCTTGCGCAGACGTAAATACAAATGATTCGAGTTGACACTTACCTTATGCATCGCCTATTTTTGAGTACCATACACACACACACACACATACGCACTACGACTAACAATCAAACATGAGCAAACTAACTCCTATACACACACATGCAGTCACTTGTTACACACACACCTACTCACATACATGCCCTAAGGCTAGCAGACAAACACTCATCCACATTCACAGATGCACTAGTGCTCACAAGCGCACATATCCGCTCACACAAAAATAACATAAATACACACGTACACACACTATAAGGCTCATTAAATCACACGTGCATTCATAGGTACATTCAACCATACTTGCAACTACGCACAATAACTTTTCCGCTTAAAAATACTCACACATACGCATACTCACACCACATTCGTAGGCTCACTCACAAACGCGCAGATCCATAGGCGAACGAAGTCCCTCCCGCGCAGATTCAGTTGAAGATTCACAGCCTCGTAATTACTCTTGCAGAGCCCCACATGGACTCCTGCATGAATAACCACTCGCGGAAACAAACAAATACACATAAAAAATATTTATTGCAATCCCAGTAAATTTCCTACTGTAATTAAGACTCAACTCCGCCTCATTTCAACTATGAACTCAATGTCCGAACCAAAAACTCCACCTATTTTATTACTTTCCATTTCTCGCATCCAACATCCACAATCTTCCACATAATTCACGGAACTTAAGTCTGATGTTCAGTCGCAAACGAATGTACAATCGTCCGAGTGTCAGCAGTAATAATCCTCATAGTCCTCAGGTAATATTAGACGCAGAATGATTGGCTACTCATCCTCCCTACCAACAGTCCGTGATAGAGGGCTGAACGCACGGGATCTTAATGAGCCACAGCTCATTCCTCGCCTGCCCCCCACAGAACCCCGACATGACACGTACCCTTATGGCTCAACAGACAGCAGTATACATCCTGCATGAATACATGTGTGCACAATAATCCTTGGAGGCTCCTCTCGCACGTGTGAGTGAATGTAAACACGTCGGCACTCCAGTCCACGTACATAACCCGGCTGCTCCAAGACCCATCCTGGATGGAGCTCCCGCCTATACGCTGGCACGGGATGAGAACAACAAGCGCATACACCTTCTAGTGCAGTATGGCTCTCTCGTTCGCAGCAGTGGTATATGTAGTGATGATGATGATGATGGTGACGACAGTAGTGGAATTCTCCCACTTGTGTACCACCTCCACATACTACCGCCCTGACTTTCCCTTCCCCAGTATTTTTTACAATAGTGACTGGTGCTTACAGCTATAATACGTTTTCCTTCCCATGTCCCCCGCGTGTTTTCCCCCTTTTCCCTGGCCCTATCCACGCCTGTGAATGCATTAGCTTGAGAGGGATTTCAAGTGGATTTTTGAGGATTTGCTCTACATGAACGGAAAGAGAGAGAGAGTGAGAGAGAGAGAGCGGGAGAAATATTTTGGGAGTGAATTCAATTTGCAGTGTGTATCACACAGGGGCATTCATATCCCTCGTTGAGACATATTTCATACAAATATCTTCCCTACCGTCTCTCATCCTCCTTCGTCATCTTCTTCCCAAACCCGGTTTTTGTCCCTTTCACCACCAAAAAGATACTTTCCCCTCCTCTTCTGGCTCTCCTACATCACCACACCACCAAACTCTTACATCCCGCCCTTCCTCACTCCCGCTCTCCCCACCCTCATGAGGAGCTCCATATATGGCTTTTGTCATTTCCCTTTCATAACCCATCAAGGAGGCTAGCCGGGCCTTTTTTTTACCCGCCATTTCAAAATGACTCGTGCCGCGGCTGAAAAAGCGACTTCCATCCGGTCATAGAGGAGAAGACTCTCTCGAGCCCCTGCATATGGGACGAGACGGAGGGAGGGAGGGAGGGGAAAAGTAAAATTTATTTGTTTTCATCCCGTTTTTCCACATGAAGAGATGTTCAAGGAGCATCCCATCATTATAATGGCCGTTAGGGGAAAACTATGATCTACACGGAATAGGATTTAGGAGCGGGGAGGGGTGGAAATATGACTGGGAAATGTGGCGGGGATGATGGGACTACGGGATGGGAGTGACGGGTGATTTTTAATGGACGATCAGATGGCTCAGGTTCTCCCGCCACCGTCTCCGGGTGCTCGATGAGACGAGGACAAACTTCACCGAGTGCTCTTTCCCAATCGACATCGTAAGTAATGGACATGGACCGACAGGAAATTTCCAACGTACTCTCTCTCTCTCTCTTGCCGAGCTCGTCCGCCGCCAACCCTTAAACTTTGAGGATTGACTCACATATGGGAGTATGGTGTGTATGACTAACATGGGTTCTCACTACCTATACCTATAAGTACACGCTGGGAACAGACTGACATGGGGACAGTTGTATTGAGTCCCACCGGCACGGGGATGGACTCTATCAAGGGAATCCGACCGGACAGGGAGTGAGCAACACACATACAGTTTTTGAGCAAAGCCCGACTGTAGTATATGTCGTGTGGGAAGACAAAAGTCCCTTATATTTTTCATTTGGCTAAAAGCCTAGTTTGCGAAATTGTCCTGATAAAATGTCAATTCCTCCCGATTTCTCCTCCTTGTTCCACAAATGTGTGACAGGGGCTCATTTTTTTTTTGGCAGAGAGAACTTCTCCTCCAAGTTCCACATGAGCAGAGTTCTATATGGAGGTGACTACTTGGAAAAGGGAGCTCATCCGTAAAAGTTGCACACCTACACGAAGGAGCATGCATGGAGTTTTTAGGGGACTCTTATGCGCCGTTCGGGTTGAAACGGGATTTTATGGCGGGGTAGACGTAGGATATATGAGCTGTGATAATCATAAAAAATATGATTTTAAAACACTCAAGAGCTCGTTGAGCCGAGTTGGTTGGACTTGAAAAAGCTGTAAAAACAACTCCCACAACTATTGTAGCGGCAACTTTCCGCCGGTGTGTGTCAGAAGACACATGATAGTTTGACTGCCAAAGTATATATATATATACATAGTTGCCTCCACTACTCATCCAAATGGCCGATCAGGTTAGCACGTCTTTGAACTTGGGACCGGAGGAGAGTGGTATAATATGCTAATTTGGCCCCTTTTCAAATGATTATGTGCTGATCCGGGACTGAGAGAGGGAATGGCCGATAGTTACGGCCGGTTTATAAGAGTGAGATAATAACTGATAACTTCCGCTGCGGACCCGTCCCGAGTCATTTGACAAAGGCGTCTCATTGAGTCTCCAACTCTGCATTTTTCTAAGGAATTTAAAAGCTCATTAGTCGGCGGGCTGATTCCACCCGACGGAATTAATATCCCCGCCCCGTTGCGCGTATACACAGGCGCGCACACACACACATACACACAATCATAAAAACACATACACACCCATACAAATGCACACACACACACACACACACACTCTAAGACAAGTCTCACCGTCGGTCATAATGGACGCAATTAAAAGTAGTGCGGCGCGATATGGAACCCCATATAGTCCACCGCGACTTGGTAACAATGAATGTGCAAATCTTGTCTCCCCTTCCCGCTTATCGGGGTTGCTCAGCCGCAGGACGGACGCCGCCTATTACTTCCTCAGTCTCTATGGGCTCCCTCATTATCATTTTGATTGTATGGCATGGATATTTTCCATTAGACTCCGACGTCTCTGGACCTCATATGAGTTGGGGTAGTGGAGAGCTGAACATTAATTTTTGTGTGGGAAGGCGTGTAATTACGGCCGGCTGGGACATCATTTGACTCGGAAATTCCCAGAATTCCCTCCGTCCTGTCCAATATACATATACGTATAGGCAGACAAAATGACACCGCCTACATGAGTAGTTTCAGGAGGACCAAAGGGCGGGATGATTGGAAATGTGTATATATTAAGTATATTTGACAAGTGGGAAGGGTGTCCTCTGACATCTGACATGAAGAAAACATGAAAGCAGTGGAGGACATCATCTCCGTATTGCGCTGCCGGAAGTGCTCACGGAATCCTGTCAAAAGTATTCCCTGCTCCCACATCCTTTTTCTTCTCTCCTCTTGAACCACAGTAGAATAGAAAGAAACAATAATATCACGCACACACGTGTCCGCCACTGAACAGGGCAACCCACTTGTCGAATGTCAGTGTGTGTGTGTGTGTGTGTGTGTGTGTGTGTGTGTGTGTGTGTGTGTGTGTGTGTGTGTGTGTGTGTGT
>WJFA01003190.1:0-13561 GCA_009870155.1 Pseudobourletiella spinata | reverse complement strand
CCAAAACTAACTGCTCCTGCTTTTCCATCACCGCTTTCGAGGGCCACGTAGTTTTTGGAGTTTTTCCTTCTGCTGTCATCTTCCACAGTGCCCGAAACATGTTTAGAATCTTCTTATTGTGATGTGGCCGCTCTCTCATCTCTCTATACTACACCCTCCACAGTGGGCAATATCTGATTTAATTTCAGAATTCGCACCACACCCTTACGAATTCGTCCGTAGTGCTGATGAGGACAGAACCTTTGTCGCAATTACGTACAAGTTGGCAATCACGAAGAGACGCGCTTATTGTTCCCTCTCTTTCCATTCCGAGTGATTTTTTCCAAAATGGCACAGCTAGGCTCAGCACAGCCATCTGTCTCAACGGAACGGTGGAGGGAGATAACCACAGAGAGTTTTGCCAAATCCTATAGACTGGCTTCAGCTCTATGGGTTTTCCAAACTGAGACGGTATTGCCTATTGCCTGTGCGGAGCTTGAGGAAGACTTGAGGAAGATGTTGTATACTCTCGTTTGATGTAGTGATTTGAGCAAGGACAATGGATATAGTCACATGGGAGAGTTTGTTTCTTTATGCGGAGGAGTAAAACGAATGGGGTTCGTCTTCCTCATCATACATACGAATGTCCTGGGCCACACGTCGATAACGCATTTGCATGTGAAGAGAGTGTCCCGTACATAGGTGGAGCTAACGCGAACACGACTGGAGTTATGAATTTTGGGAACTTCCACAAGTGGGCATACATGGCTAATAGCTATAGCAATAAATACTAATGCTAAATAGGCGTGCATAGCAATAAAATTTACTTCAAGATAGTAAAGGGGATGTAGGCCGTAGGACAGACGAAATGATGAAAGATATAATGGGTTACCACATAGGCTGGCTCCTCGTGCTACTGGTGTGGCGCATCGAACCCGTCGCCACTGCCCCCAGGAGATGTGTCTACGTTGGACTGAAGCATGGCCGAGTTGGAAAACTTGTGCGGATGATTGTTACTCGCATTGTGACAAAAATAAACCTGGAATTCAGACCAAATTTTCAATTTTGAGCATGGTGGGAACAGGAGGTTGGTGGTAATAATAAGGATGAGCGGGTGGATGAGAGGAAGCTACTTACCCTGTGAAGTTGACAATTTGAGGACACCTTAATGGACCTTGTTTCTTTGTAGTTAGTTCCGAAGCATCGTAGGGTGAAATCATGAAGGTCGATTTGTACCTGATTCCAGCCATCTGTGAAATGAAGTGGAAGTGTGCACTCTTCATCGTGAACTTTGAGCTCCTCTTCGAGAGTACTCCCTCGTAGCCTCCTCTCCTTATCCTCATTGTCAACGATCTACACAGGGGCGGGGAAAATGAGTCCAATTAAAGGAGGGGGATTCAGATAGAGATTGAGCTGTGAGATTGAAAAGCTCCAGCGCCTTCAGGATTTTTCGTCTTGCCTTCATTTCAAACGTGAACCAGCGGTGGATATTTTTTACTACCATGACAAATATAGGTTGGCGAATATGAAGATTGTCAAAAGGGTGGACGGGGGTAGCAATGTAATTGGCAGAAGCATTCTCTGCGGTCAGTTCGATGACGTTACAGTGAATGGACGTGTCGCAGACGGTGTGGAGGCTCCCGGAAGGTACCTGTTCAAAAGACGGCGTCGTCAGTATTCACACTCACTCAAACGCACATACTGACCTACTCTGTTCGAAGCGAAGTTTTATACACAGTGACTCTTTGTGAGACGGTTCTTTCTGAATTAAAGAGAAAACTCTTCACGCGTAATTTGTTTCTGTTTCTGTCTATTTGCAGTTTCGGTTTCAAGTCGCCAAGTTTGATTGGGTGTACGGCACTCCCAATCGGGAGTGCCGATTTCGCCTTGGTGTTCGATTTCGAAACCTGCGCTGTCGTTGTCTTTTATGTAAATATTTTTTCGCAGTCAGTAAAAATGGTAATACGGGGGCACCGTGTATTGCTGAGACATTTGGAGGGGTTTTTCGGATTTTATTACGCTGCGACTTAAATGAACAGAAACCATATTATAACGTGTGACGTCGTATTTGAACCATTTTTTGCATTATTGTGATGGATTTCGTATACTCTTAATGCAATAAGTTAAAATTAAAGCAAAAGTAATACGTTTCGCTCCCACATAATCAAGGGGTTCGGATCTGCAGAGTAGAAAAGGGACCGGACACCAATGGATGCATTCCCATCCGAGTTTGTGACGAAAGCTGTCTGTATGGTGAAACATTTGAACTCCTTCATTACTGACGTTGAATATTTATTTTAAATCTCAAATATTTAAAATATCTTATTGGCTATCCCGCAATGTTACAAAAGGCTACAAAATTAGTCATACAAGTTGGAAATCAAAGGTTCTGACAGATTAAAGTAATTACTGTTTCGTCCTCAGTAAACTACTACGGGGAACTATGCTGTTCAAAATAAGCAAAATAGTAATTCAATATTCCAGCTGAACTTCAGCTCAAGCTAGGAAAAGTCAGTTGCCGTTGACTGTGCTCATCGGGAACGGGACAGGAACTTCCTTAAAATTCAGTATTTCTAATATTATATCACATGCTTTAACTACCATGGTGATAAGACCAAGACAACCATAGATTGTTGCTGCCGTCCGATCGGTCAGGCGGAAGGCGAAATTGACGTAATAAGATCATTTTGAACGGCGGGAGGGCCGGACCATAGAGAAGTTATGCACTCTTTTGCGCGCTTAAATTCGAAAATCAGTAGATTATTAAATGCGTGCCTCCGCAGTGAATTTAAATTTGGGAGTTAATTGCAAATAATTTCGGAAGATCTGTGCAAAATATGGTTCAGATCTTAGTGTTTTTGAACCTAATCATAATCAGATTTTGTGGTACCAAGTTGGGGAAACATTTTTACAATATTTTAAACTGCATTGATAGCTGTTCTACTTGCCCAAATTAGAAGCTAAGTTATAGTAGCTGAAGATAAGATGGAGCTGAACAGTGATCGTGATAGTGATAGTGTCGGCTCAGATCAAGTCACTTTCAAGAGAACAGGAAGGAAGCGAAATCTACGTCGGAGATCGAATTCTTCCATCTCTGATGAGGAACCGCATAATGGGAATGGAGATGAAGTGGGAGTTGTGTAAGTGGATTTCTTGCATGTGTTGGATTCTCTAATCTTAAGGAAAACAATCATGTCTAAAACATAAATCATGTGCTCATATTGATTATTTCAATGAAAAATGGTGTAAGTTTCTGGAAGGCAGTATCATCAAAAGTTGGGGCGTCACAGTGTCAAGTAATGTCTTCGTATGTTTGAACCCCCAGCCCAAAATTCGCACTGTCATGTATAAATTCTATACAAAATTTTCGGCTGTCACATTTCTCTGATGGATTTTGTTCACAACAGAAATTCAGTTTTTGAGGACGGTTTTTCAGAATTCGGGTATTGACAGAGATATAGCATTTCAAAATTTTGAATATAATTTCAAGCATACATTTTTCGAAAACCTGAAAACTAATGCTACCTTTTCCTGTACTGATTCATCTGTAAGCTGTAGACTTTTTGTGAGTGCTTATGAAGAAGGAAAGAAGTTTAATCTGAACAACTATTTGCAGATATTTTGGTGAATCCGCTTTCGTAAACATATGTTTCCTACCCTCAAAATGCAGCAGAATCTTGAGGAATTTCATCGAAATTTCTAAAAGGTTCTGCAAACTAACAACAGTGGCGTTTTTGGTATTTTACAGAATTACGGTTGTGCGAATTTAGGAGGAAGTAAATGTGATAATGATAAAGTAATTTTGTATTATTGAACATGCAAGAAAGCTAAAAATTTTGATCCCTTCTGAAAAACTTGCTTCTTACTCTGCCTGTAAGAATTATTGATATTTTTCTTGGGTTAAAATTCTATTTTTAAAATAACGATTATACTTTTCTGACCGTAGGGAAAAGCTCGAGGCCCACAAAGAATTGCGCAAGTTGCGTCAGAGGCCCCATGGTGTAAGTGTTGTTAGCTTGGCATTGGGAAAGAGAGTTGCTCCTGAAGAGGAAGCCTTGGGAGTAAGTATATCTTCAAAATCATTATAAATAGATAGGGCTATTTGGTCATGGTTTAAATTTAATAAATTTGTTCATAGATTAGAGATCCGTTCAAGTCTCAGAAGGGTGG
The DNA here is from genome assembly GCA_009870155.1 of Pseudobourletiella spinata. Taxonomy (NCBI): domain Eukaryota; kingdom Metazoa; phylum Arthropoda; class Collembola; order Symphypleona; family Bourletiellidae; genus Pseudobourletiella; species Pseudobourletiella spinata. The sequence goes on along the minus strand of WJFA01003190.1, from coordinate 9,412 downwards.
AATGGTTGACATGGAAGCCATCAAGAATGGGAAATTTCAAAGTAATGATGACGCCTATGATGTTGGCATTGGGACTCAGTTCTCTGCTGAAACTAATACACGTGATGAAGATGCTGAGATGTACAGTATTTACAAGACAACCAATGATTTATTATTTAATAATGAAACGCTCAAAAAATACTTTTGTTTTAATCGTAAAGGTTGAAGTACATTGAGGAGGAGTTAAAGGTTCGAAAGAAAGATTTGGGATTGAACGACGTCGAAGAATCAAAAGCTCCCAAGTTTCTAACTCCCGAAGAGGCGGCTTTGATGGCAGTTCCAGAATACCTTCGAAAGTCCAGTAGTGAGAAGTCTGAGGAAATGTTATCTAACCAAATGTTAAGCGGAATACCCGAAGTGGATTTAGGGGTCGAGTAAGCTGTGCTAGCTGATTAGAAAAGAAAGATTATTCAAACTCTAAATTTGCATGCGTAATTAATTTATTGAATAATTCCAGGGTGAAAATTCGGAACATCATTGCTACAGAAGATGCAAAGGAAAAGATTTTGTTGGATAGGTTGAATAAAAAGGAAGGCCCTTCTCAGTTCGTTCCTACCAATATGGCCGTAAATTTTGTGCAGCATAATCGATGTAAGTAGTGAAGCTTATTGTATGTTTCCTGTAAGAAGACTCTTGATAAAGGATACTCACTATGCATTTCTTTCAGTTAACATTGAAGAACCTAATGGCACACCTGCCAAACGACGTATGAAAGAACCAGAGAAACCGAAGAAGGTTGTCGTTGTCGGTGCTGAGCCTGAGCTCCTCGGGTCCTCCACAGAGAAAGAAAAGGGCGAGAAGGCTACTGACGACTTCCATTTCGAAAAATTCAAGAAACAGTTTCGGCGATTTTAAATAGTGGCTTGTGACCCTACTAATTATGTTGTGGGTGTTGTACCGTTGTCCATCTCTGTAGCCACAAACTGGGTTCTGAATGATGAGTTCAAGAGAAATTCCAAAGCTAAGAGGGCAAGCTGTGCTTTCCTCGTCCGCTTCTCACATCGTTTGGCCGCCTGTATTGTGGTACATTTGTTTTTAATGTACCCGTCCAATATGCTTCAACTATCAACCAGATTTTTATGATGTGAGATCTCGGAAATGATAGGAGAACCTTGTCTTAATTCCATACCAGATTATGAAACTGAGTCATCGAAGCTTCAGGATAATCTTGTTTATGTAATAGAGATTAAATTTTTGTGTGAGAATTTAATGTGTTAATTTGGGCATCAATTGTCGGCAACACTTATAGGTATTTATTTGTGAACAGCGTTGTAAGAGAGTGTTGAATTGACTTGAACTGATGAATGTAACAACGTACAAAATAATTAAGTGACCAGTCTAGCTTGGTGGTATCACCACTGCGGGACCCTCAAATGGAACCAAAAATGGTATGCGATAATAATACCGATAGTAGCAATACAAATTATCAACGGAAGTAGTAAAATTAAGTTCATTTAATGATCTTGTATTGGACATTGAATTTAAAGGATCGTGAGGAACATCGGAGCACTGAAGCAATAATTGTACCCAAGTAAATGCTAAACTAGCTGTCGAATATGGTATTTTCGTGAACATAAAATTGACAGACCAGAGTTAGTAAATAGTAACTAATGATTTTCATGTGGTGTGGCCCAGAAATTCTAAGCGTGTCCCTTTGAGTGTTGTAAATAATAGGATTGATAGTAATTGGTAGAACAATCTACGGGTTACAAATGCGTACTACAAAAACTAAAGGGAAATAAGAAATAAAGAACGAAAACCGTGAGGACATCTGCAGCAAGATTTCAGTACTTATATTCTGGCTAACTTTTGACATCCGTATGACTTTGACCGGGAGAATATATATTTCAGTGCACTTTATTCTTATTTAAGTTGGACCGAACTTGGTAAGTTGTAGACAATCTGAAATTCTTAGAGTTTGCCTCTAGCGTGTCTTAAAAATCTGCAAAAATTGAGGTTTCTTGTGTATTTCGCTGCATTGAAATGATGTATAAATATAAAATGTAAATCGCACCGCTCTTACGAGATGCAAGGACCACCTTATTGTAACTTGTAACGTTTCTTGTATACTGTGTGTGAAAAATTTAGCCATCCTAGCCTCCACCTAGATTTCCAGTGCTGCAGGGCTGAAGGTGATGAGTGATGACATCAAGCTACTAAAAATAGCAGCCGGTTGATCTAGCTGGTGATCTGCCGTATAAGTTATTCCCTGTTGATTCTTTCCGTGATTCAGCTCGTTGACTTCTGGACTAAAATTATTCGCCATTATTAATATTCCTATTTAAAAATGCCTTTCACGGGCGCCTCGATGCTTCGGAAGGGAAAATAGCGCCGTACATAAGTAAAATAAGTAATCTGGGTCTAGAGATTCGACCTTCCTCTGTTCAAATTGCGGAAGAAATAGCTGACATTCCTTCCTTATTTCGCATAAGCTTTCGGATTATCAAAAACTAGGAATTTTATGCAATTACGGCGTATCAGTTGGCTCCTTTCCTGGACATTGTGAAAAGAAACGAGTGTAAATTATGTAAGTGTAACCCATCAACAAGTTCTGCCGTAGCCCGAGCCGAGTTGAAAAGGCAGATGGTTTGTTGTCTACACTGTGTTTGTTAATTGTATTTATCGTGTTACTCACTAAGTTTACAAGTGCGTTGAGTTGAAAAAATTCCACATTAGAAGATGTCGAGTTTTATGCTACAGCAATTTACCCATTTCGAATATAGTGATGCTTTAACACGTTCAATAAAAACTTGTTTATTCAGTCGGTTCGCTCCGTGTCCTTAGAATTGGACGAGTACATTTTTTATAACATTGTTAAATTGCAACAAAAGGTCTGAAAAACTGAGACGAAGGTCCACCGGTGTATGTTAAACCAAATTTGACCTAAAACTTGGCCACTTGATTACTTCGACTGCTCATCGTATAGCTCATGCTACTTGCAGGACGTAAAGATGGCCACCGTATACCATGTTTGCCACTCCGTTTCGTCTTTCGGTGATGTTGCTCCGGTTCAGAACGCAAGTCATCCGATGTCCAGTCTGGCAAAAGTGTATTTTCACTATAGTTTGATCGCTTCAACCCTGGATTCATTTCTGGGATTTCCGAAGGGTAAACGTTTGTTGTACTAGTTGCCCTCTGTAAAGATAAACGGACTGGTTTTGTGGGTGGTTGAGGCTTCAATTTTTTCTTCGAGTCTGCTCGTTTCTTGAAGTAACATTCCCCGGGCTTTTGGGAATCCACTGAACACACAGATCTACAATCATTTGATGTGGCACGTCGGAACGTTTCCCAAAATCTGGCCTTCAGTGCGTGACGGCTATCCGCCCTTTCAGGCAAAAAACAACGCTTGTTAGCAAAAGTCAATCAACAATCACGAATACATGCCACCAAGGTTCTTCCTGGGAACGCTAGAATTTACCTTGAGGATGCAACGCTTGGGGGACGAGTAGGACTGGCCGGTCGACTCTGACTTGAGCTGGGTGGCTTGATAGGCTCAGCAACTATCGTCTTTTGGTTGCCTTTTTGAAAGACAGTTATAGCCTGGTTGCTTATATCCTTGCGATGAAGCAAGTCCGTCACCTAATAACCGCAACGACATCGTTCATGATGAGAGCATTACAATCTGCGACGAGACTGGCAAATAAGTACTCACCTGCTCCTCCAAGTATGAAATGCGATGCTTTAGCCTCACGGATTCCGTCTTCAGATTATCTCTCTCCTTCGCGACCTTGTCGATATCAAGTCGGTGTCGTTCAACTTCATCCTCTTTCAACTCCTGCTCCCTCTGGAGCTTCTGGCAGGCAAGTTGAACTTCTCGCTTTTCTGCATTAATCTCCTCCAATTTGGCCGACACTAAAGACAGTTCTTCCCGGAGAGTCTAAAAAAGACATATTAGCAGGTCTTAATTGGTAGAGCAACCGTGAGGATGCCTTAACGTTCAATAATGGCCAAATTTAATAGCTCTCATGGCAAAACAACATTGGACCTGTAAACTCTGCGCGCGATTGGACGGCGCTTTATGGTCTCCGTATTAATTATGCACCAAGAATCACACTCCACGCATCTTCTAACCGCTTCCAAGTCCCTGCATACTCCTGCTCATCTCAGGCTATGTCCATTAAACGTATCGATTACTGCGAACTTAACTTACATGTATTTCTCGGTTCGGCGCCCGCGGCGGTGGCGGAGGCGGCGGCGTCCGCATGATAACTATTCGAAGGGGATGTGAGGTAAGTTCATCCTCTGCAGGGGCCTGATCATTTTCTGACCAGAATTCCTCTATTCGATTCACACCTTTGGATATTACTATTGTTCCATTTATCTCAATAATCCTGCAGAAGAAATAGTGGACCAAAATCTATATGAGAGACTTCAATCAAAGGAATATTACATAGACCCTTCATAATTGAGCAAAATGCACTTTCTTTATTTGATTGGCACTCATCAGATGCGTCTGAGAGACAAAAAACAAAGGAACGGGAACGGAGGAAATACTGAATAATGGGTTTCGTGAAAGAATGCTTACATAGTGCTAACTCCATTATATTTACGGCAATAATGGAATAATCACATGTTATTAACTCTCATAGAAAGTTTCTCAGTCAATTCCATATATTCTTACCTATCACCTCTCTTGAGCGTTTTCAAGTCATCCCTCGTCCAGGTTACATATGTCCCGCTTTTGTCTTCACGTTTCCCCACGGTGAAACAGGGGTCCTGAGCCCCGTACATCACCTCGAATGAGTGCACAGCCACATGCGTGTTCAGAGGCATTGAGCTAAAAGTCATAAATGATATAATTTGAGCCTACTAGTTATTACAAATTAATGGTCTTGTTAGCGCAAGCAAGTTTCTTCGTCTAGTGCGCGTCGGATCTGTCAAGCAGTGTAGAAAAAGGATTAAGTCGTCATGCTTAAAAAATTAAAAAAGTCGCACTCCGCTCTCAAGTTTTCATCGCCACAGCCCTGTCACATATATATTACCGCTATGTGAGGTAAAACTCTCGGGGCATTGTGTATACTTTTATGTCTTTCACATCCACTCGGTGAGCCATAGTAGTGCAGCCGGTGGTTTTCTTTTAACAGCTTGCTCAAAAAATGATGAGAATAGTCTAGTCTATCCCTGTTACCACTACACAAAGAGCTGTGAATAGTGAGAGCACAGGCACAGCTGCGAACGGATAATTGAGTATAATCACAGAAACTGCAATGATGTGAATGGAAGCAGAACGCAATTTGTACGCAAAAAGTCCACTCTTTTGGCGGTGGACAAACACAACAGAGTAGAAAGTAGTGTGGCGTACAACGCAAGGCTGGAATAGGGTTCGTTGACAAGGGCGTAAACCGTTGATGCAGCGTTAAATAGTGCTCCACGTGTGCAATATTAATGGTTTCACTCCTATATCCTACCCGTATACCACGGCCACTGATAATTCTCTGCTTCACAATGGAGTGGTGAGTAGTACTCAAGTTGGACATTTAAGTAAGTTTAATAATTACTATTGTAGCTGATTAGGCGTAATACGAAATTCGCGCTTCCCTCACTCCCATATTTCACCATGTGCACATTTTTAGGACAAAAGGGTAGTTTTACAAAGGAGTTTGGGATACGGAAAGCGACATAAAAAACGACTGCGCTCAAAAATGCAAAAGACTTTGCAGATGCATCCTTATGGTATCATGGGGCTGTGCTCTGCAAGATGAGCCTTGCCGTACCACGTGTACGATTTTCCGAGCACCTGGAACAGTATGGCTTTAGTCATATGTCATATCAACAGCATTTGTGGGAAATGTCTTCGGCATACTTATAAAGCGTTACAATTACTACATGATACATGAGTCAATTAAACATCCTGTGACTGGAATAGTGACCAATCCTCCAAATAAATTTGAATATTACAAGCGTTGAATAAGGCGAGACTTGGCTTCTTTTATCTCTCCTATCTTTGCTCCAGGCTCCAAATATCTGTGCATTCGTGGCTATTTCTACGCACATGTGAAATGAAAATTCACTACGGCAGGCGGATGCACGGACGGAGAAGAATACTCTCTCTTTCTCTCTATTGCATAAAAAACAAGAAACCTGCTCCCATCTAACATCATCTAATGCCGGGAGGCATCTTTCTCTCACTGGACACGACACGCAGCATTTTCGATTGCTGGAGCATGAGGGAAAAACCTTTTACAAGACCATAACCTCACATCCAACACTCTTTTCGTCCAACATCCAACATACGTCCATTTGACAGCATGGTCTTTTAACATGGTAGAGGGATCTAACGCTTTTCCGTACGCACCGAAGTCAAAGCAATTACACAGAAGCAAGCCAGTTACAGTATCAGTGAAAACAATATTCAAAGTTAATTACTTAAATAGGGAATGCTCTGTTCGTTTTTGAAAGGCGTCACTATCATCCAATATTGTGTGAAGATTCCTCCGCTCCTCCTGCAAATTCATTAAGTTCAGTTCTTCTCTCTCCAGCTCATACTCCAGCTCCGCTTGCTCGATTCGGACATCAATGTTGCTGCAAGCACAGAATACACGGGTTACGTACAATACCTACAGAACACCCATTGGCAGCCATTATCACATTTTCAATGGCAATAGCATCAACGGAAACGTTCATACGGGGTTTCAGTTCTGGTATGACCACAGGCGAAACATCAAGAGCAAATATAGTGCGTGTGCCTGTATTATGTGTGTGAAATAGCAGCAGACAGTACATGAGCGGTTGTTCAAATTCATTAACCTTTCGCCTCCGCACGCCCGCTGTATGAGTGCTGCCGGCTCCCAAAATTCCTTACACAAACAGAAGTCCCATTTGCATTGATTTAGTTCGCCATATCCCGCCCACGAAAACTCACGAAAATCAGCAGATTTGGCTCTTGCAGTCGAGCGAACAATTACACTTCCCCACTTAAAGTTGACCTGTTTCAGCGCCTCTCCTACGAGCATCAGCATCATCATGGAAATATGTAAAAGGGGGTACAGTCTCCCTTTAAATCCGGCACCTGCACCGCCAACACTAATTCTCCGCTCACATATTGCACACACAAGTCCGATGCCGTCCACCGGACGGCTACCGGGTTATTTCTCCCACGGCACTGCCTGTAAAATCGCTAAACTCTCAATCATAGTGCAACTATGAAATTAAATGAGCTCAGTTCTCAGTTGTATTTTAGTCAGTTGTGACTTGGTGTAGTAGAAAGCAGCTTAAAGCAGTACTTCATTGACTTTATAGAAAAGGATTTCAACCTCAGTTTTATTTAACACCCCATGACCACATGCAAATCATAGTCGAAATCCACAATCGACTAAAATATCATAAAAATTTATACTGACTAGACTCCGAGCTTATGGAAAATGTGATGAAAGTATTTTTTTTCTTGGAAACATAGGAGACACGAAGGGGCCGTCAGCCAGGATGGCTTAACCTGATTCTGTATGCCACAGTTGCCCATTTATTCGGTTGTTCAAAACATTTCGCCGAAGTAGTATATATAAGCTGTGAAGTACAGTGGTGGAAATGCAAAGGGGACCGTCATCCGGTAGACCCATAATTTAAAGTAGATTATATCAATATTTTGAGCGTTCACCTCAGTAATTGATCCCAACTCATCCATAAGTTCAGATTTTAGTTAACTAAAATTAAAAATAGGCCTGCCTATTTACTCGTAATTTTCATTGGTTTTGATTTTTGGTTAAACGGGTTACTCTTTCCTGTGGTTGCAAGTTCAACATTCTAATTCCCAATTCTTCCTTATTTGGAGCTTTGACCTCAATGTTTACCCTCATGTCGGAAGTATGGTCACTAAAAGTCTTTGAAAAACAAAGTCTAAGGCCTAAACAAAATTGAACGACGGATCTTATGGTGGCATCATTCTGTGCATGGAAAGCTGATCCCTCACTCAGCACTATCTACGAAGTGCTTATCTTCTAGCTCACAATACAGCAAACTGCGTCATTTGATTGGTATTTGACCCATTTTCAGGGGACTTTTCGATGATTCTGCTCATCTGGCGGTCACATTTTAGGACTTTTGACTGCTTTTTCCCCTTCCATAGGTATACAACGGGAGATCTCGCATGAGCTCGTACACGGACGGTTTGGATCAGTGGGAAGTATGTCAAATGTCAGATTTTATAAAGACAAACCGGCGTATCTTGCGAGGTCATAAGGGAGTTGATGTTCGAGAATTTCTTCACTATCATGTAGTGTGCACTGTGGATAGTGTAGTAGTCAGGCTTACACAGGCATAACAACGAGCATTGCAGAGGCCGCTGTAGTTCGTTTTTCAGTGGAAAACACGTAATATTTTCTGTCCTTTTTAAAACCCTCGCAGGTTTTCTACATACCTGTTGTCAGGTTTGTTTGGTTTTAACATTAGAAATAAGAAAAAAATTATTTCACCCTAGTAAATGATTCCTAAGACTCGATGGGGCTCGTCTCAATGAGGATTGTCAACCCCAGGTTAGACGCTTTTAAAATTTTCTGATCTACTACAAAAAATGTTAAAACTTTAATGGTGATTGATGATTGATATTAGTTTTAGTTTCTATTACATGTTAATGGTTCAACGTAACGTCATACTGCGGATGACCCTTAATTTGTTCGATAATGATGTCAGCGTCGTTAATTTTAGCGTTGACATGAGTATTTGACTGTAGATCCTGCAAACTTACAAAAATTTTCTTAGTGAAGTAGAACTCAACCTGTAATATTTACCTAATTTCTGCGCGTCAAACCGATCAGTATTTCAGACATTTGGACTTTAATGGCCACCTAGAGCTGAACCAAACTGAAAATGTAGTGGTGTTCTCAGTTTCTCGTGCAATGCATGGGTAGAAAATGCCTTCTTAAATTTAAATTTTGAATTACCAGTTTGAATCAAGGTTGCACCAATAGTCAGCATTCGGGAACCAGTGCAGTCTAGTTTTCGATTAGTGTATTCTGTTTGCAATTCTTCTCACAGCTTTTATCTACCGGTAAGTATGAATTTACTGCTTTAGTAAATTTAAACATCAATGTTTGATCCTAGGTGCACCAACAGAAGCTGCCTCGAGCAAAATGAGACAAATCTCGTATTATTTTTTGTTTGATATTACCGATTAACTGCTAGTAATCTAATAGTGACATGGGTATTTGACCTCAAACTAAACTTGGTGTCATGTAAATATTTACTGTAGAATATTATAGGCAGCGTAACCTCTTGGTGCCATTGATTGACGTGCGATGCACCTATATTGAATAAAAACTGTACTCTATTTGTGGCTCGAGCTCAATTTAATCCAAGTCCAAATTCAATTAGTTTGATATTTAATCTAAATTTAAAATATGCATACATTACAAACTTTAGCTATTGGGCACTCAAATAG
>WJFA01003189.1:0-13567 GCA_009870155.1 Pseudobourletiella spinata | reverse complement strand
CTCCTCAAGGAGCTGCAGCAAGAATAATACTTCAAACGTTTAACTTCAGCAGTCATGACCCATATTCGATGTGGTCTTGCCTGCCAAGCATTGAGATAGTGAGCGAAAGTACGCTGGTTCAGTCAAGCAAACGACAATTTTACGAATCTGAATACTCATTGAAATTCATCACGGCTGACCAAGTACATAACGTCCAATCAACGTTCCATAGCCTGATGAAGCCATATGATCGCATCATTTGGGGCTTTGTCATGTTGACGCCTATTATTGTTGCCACGATTGTCTGGATATCGCAAAAGTTGGAAATGGCGTCACATCATGAGCAGCTAAGTAGTCTAATCTTCTCTCATTATGGAACCCTCATTGATCAAGGATGTTCAATATACACTGACGCACGATTGTCACACGCTTCCCGTGTCCGGAAATCCTTTCTTTTCCTTTCCTGGATTCTCACATGTTTCCTTCTGAGCAACGGGTACAAGGGTATTGTAAACTCCGACTACATTCTCTTCTCCGACTTGGCAGTTCATTGGGAGAGGCTGGATCAGTTAAAAAACTTTTCTATTTACGTACCAATAAGGTATAACTGTCAACGAAATAAACTGCACAGATGGGGTACCGTCCTGTGTCTATTTCGAAACACTGATGACTGTCTGTTGCGCTCAAAACTGACGGCACTCCAAGTCCGTAATGACAGTACATCATCGCTTGCCTCAGAAATGTCTCAGCGCATGAAATTTTTCTGCTCATCAGATCTGAATACCATGATCGCCACAAACTTGTCTCGAGAAAAGACAGCACTAGTTGTTCCCACTCAGAAGTTTCAGATTTACTGGAAAGAATTCAAAACTGAAATGAAGAGGAATCCGAGTCTTAAATTCAACCACAACAGAAAAGTTCCAGATAACTTTGCAACTCTGTGGCGCTATTTTGAAGCACAGTATGTGCATCAGCTCCATGATCGCGCCCTGCCCTTCAGAATCGATGGAATACGAAGTGCTGGACTTATTGAAATGTGGGAGAGATTGTACGACTTCAGGTTGAGGAACAATCCTGAGAGGTTTTCTGAAGACATCTCTGGAGCAGAAAAGTTCAAGGCTCTCTCATTTGAGGAATCTGACGTGGGCTGTATTTTCGTTCTCTTTGGCTACTGCTGTGGGATTTCCATGATTTGCTTTCTCAAAGAAAAAATCGTAGCGGAAACAATTAATTCTGCATGGGTACGGTTTCCCCCGTTGGTTCGGTCTCGAAACGCAAAAGAAAAAACAGATCGGTTGAGTGATTCAACACATTCTTTGAACAAGATTTAGTTCGGGCAATAATTAGTATAGTTATGGTGATTTATTATAGAATCAAATATACTGAATTTTCGTGACGTCCTGACAGTGACTGGCTGAGATATGAGGAATACGAATGAGTGAACATTAACATTAGCTATGCTAATGTTATTGTTAATGTAACATTAAGTTAACGTTGCACTTTATAAATGTTAATGCAAAAAAATGTCCTAAAATGCTTTGTCATCTTTCTCTTTACTTCTTATTGCAGTTGATTTGTCAACTTACTGCCAGTTAATTTCCGCAGCAAAAATTTCTGATCTCGACCAAAACTTCGGCACAAGTCAATTTCTCTGCTGTATCATCCTTTGCATTGAATCAATCTGATGCGGATGCGGACACAAAGGGTTGATCCTGTCGCTAAACTTCAATCTCTCCATCCTCTGTCGCCGCTTATCCATAATTAATGAGATTTATCTGAAACCCTTAACCCTGGACCCGAGACATTCATTGGCAATATGCTGCTCCGTACGTCGTCGACGCCATAATCTGAAAAAGTGAAATGTTAAACGGTCTTGGATTTAATAAATGAGCTTAAAGGTCGGTGGAACTGAAGAGATTACGCGATTTCTCACCAAGGTCAGGGTTTATCATATGTTTCCCCTAAAGCCGTCTATATAGCCGTAGTATTTACAGAGCTGACCTAATTGCATACGACAAAAACGCGACCCAGTAGTCTCTCTCTCTCTCTTCCTCTATTTAACCCATTTGCTTCACACGCATCCATTCGGACAGGACCTACCTCATGCAGTAGCCATACGTTATCTCTTAACATATAATTCCAATTGTCCTCACCTTCCATTAATACTCCCTCACAGCATGGAAACCAGGGGCACTGTTTTCAGCACGCACGGAATAGTGAACATCGTTGCCTCAAGTGCAACTCATTCGATTTTCGCCACTGCTGGTTCGGCATCAGAAAAGCAATTAAGATTTTTTTCCCCCAACTACAATTATTATTGTTACGCCATCCGCACTCCTCCACCGCCCATACTCACACACCATTTCAAATCAACTCCAAATAAAGAGTTACGGCGACCACCACGGGGTACACACACGCTCCTAATATTTGTCTGTATTTATTTACCCTCCCAGTGTTTGTTAATCCCCAAGGAGTTTGATCTTGTTAAGGCGTTCAAATACACATGTGCGTGCAATGGGGGAAAAAACTCTTTAATAGTTTCATCACGTCACAAACAAGTTCATTTGTAACTCCCACGCGGAAATTAAATTGCTCCATCTTTCTATTTATCACACTCTCACATTATATAATCAAATCATTCATTCTGAGAAATGGAGGAAACGACCAAAATCTCAACCCCCAAAAGTATATTAAGCCCAAATTTCACATTTCCTAAGCCGTTGTCCACTGAAGCCGGTTTTTGAGCTGAACGCCAAGTTCAACGCCCAACCACCATCAAGTCCTGGGTATTGCTAGCGCAGCATTTAGTCATTATGTACATCAACACTCCTTGCACCATGCTTCTTCCATACAACCACAGACCAGAGGGAGTTTCCACTTGTTTGCCCAGCCATTCATATTTTACTCTCGTGTCTAGAAAGTTGCTGGACTCTTACAGGAATTATGCAGGAACGGAGGGGAAGATTATGATAATAAATTTGAAATTCTAATCTCACTAACCATACGATTATCCTGTACACATTAGCCCAACGGCATCAGACATGTGAAACTCCAACAAGCCGTCTCATTTCTCACAAGTTCTTAAGTTCCCTCAGCCCTATCTGACAGTCTGATGCACTGGAACAAAAGCTCCTTTTAATATCTTCCGTGAATCCATGGTGCGTAATCCTGTGACAGGAGGAAAGAACGAGTCAATGTGTGACGGGTTTTTTTCCCCCTCGCTCTCGTCAATATATTCGCTTTTGTGCACATGACCATGAATCGAGCTGGTGCCAATCTGGAAGCACGTTCTCCTATATCGTTTCTTTTGCTCTCTCTCTCTCTCTCCCTCAACTGCATATATTTACCATCATTCATTCCTATTGCATAACGTAAGCATTTTTAGACGTAGTAGACGCACGGGTCTGATGGTCCATGGTGGTGGTGGTGGTGTTGTGTACTATGGTGTATAAACGCAATGTGAGTGAGCAAATGGAGAACATGCTCTGTCAAAAGACGTGTTTTTCCAACCTCCTCACGTCCCCGTCTCATAGCCAAGTAGAGTATACTATGTGTTCAAAGGTTTCCAAAGGAAGTTCCATTTATCGCCACGTAGTCATCATCATCATCTCCTCCTGCTTCGCTCTTCATCCACTCCACCACCACACGAAATACATACGACCGTAGAGGAGCAGTACAACATTGTAAGTGCATGGAGATAGATAGGGGCGGCGTGGTTGTACTCTCATTGCACTGCACACATACTCGCTTACAGTTGCCCCTGCTACAGTATGTCAGTGTGTGGAGAGGCGGAAAAAATGATTGCTGATTATGCCTCGGAGCGAGAATAAAATTGCTTATCTCGTGGAACAGTTGGGACAGAAGAATACTTGAGATTAGCTTCATCTTCAATTGAGCACTACTTTGGAGAGGGATTAACATGGGAGGAATGAGCATAAAATTATTAGCACTGACTCACGCTGGGTCATAAATCGGGGGTTGCAGTCAAGCCACATTAGGGACTACACGCTCCTTTGGACCACTACTACTACTACTACTGCTACTGCTACTACCACTGCCGGCGCGGAATTCTTCACATACCTTGTTCCAACCAGTGCAGTGCATATGTATACACGCATACATACGCACGCACCACGACGATGCACCACCCCTGAGGGATCAAAGGGGTGGCGGTTAAACCCCATGCACAATGCACAGATACGGCACGACTCTTGAGCTCCACACGTGCATACTATACGCGGCTATCACCGCTGGGCTGGGGATAACCCGAGTCAGCACCACACAGTCACTCTCCAACCACAACAATGTTGAGAGGGTGGAACTATTAGGAGAATTTTTGCGAGGTAGATCTGGTTCTCTCCGAGACGTGAGTTATTCGTATACCCCCGGGGAGTGATTTACCACGGTGGTTGGTGTGTTTGTGCCCATGCACTTGTGCTCATAGTGTGCATTGGCCTCCGGCGTTTCTACGGCAACGCATGTTCCCAAGGTCGTGATATTTAGCGATGAGCCTCGTCCAAGTGCACAGTGTGTGACAGTCATAATATATGTGTGTGTGAGGGAAGGAGCGGTAAAGTGTGATAAGCAAGTGTGATAAATAAAGTTGTCAATGTGTGGCGCGGGATGATGGGCGAGGAGGATAAATAAGCCGGGAGAGGCGAGAGGAGCTTTTTACCCTAAAAATAAAGTTGCTATCTTTGGAATTGACAGTCGTCTTGCGTCTGTTTATATACGTCCGTATGTGGTCGAGCCTCATGCGTGTGTACGTCTCTCTGGATGTATGAGGAGCCGTGCACTGGGATAGTGGTCAAATTTGCATTGAGGACTCTGGGCGGGTGACGTCATATCTGTCCATTTGAGGCATAGCCATGTGTTTGTCTGCATGTGTGTGTGTTTTGTGTATGTAGTTAGGAAGGGACAGGGAGAAGACCTTGCAAAACTCAGGTGGTAGTGGGGCCGTTGTGAGGCTATACGACCACTTCTATACGCCATAATAGTACTGTCCAACTACTACTGCGGTGTGCGGTGGAGGTGTTTATTCTTCGAGCCATCATCATCATCCGTCTCACACTCACCCATGCAGTCGGACGGCGTTGAAAGTGGTGGAAACATGTCAGCCTCAATCGCTCTCCAATCCCAACAGTCGGCGGAACAATCACAGAAAGTGAAGCAGGAGTATTTTGCCAAGCTCAATGGTCATCAGAATAGAGTGATTAGTGAGTCGTTTGACGGCAGCGGGAGCCAGCACAGCGGTGCCGGTGAGAACGCCAGAGCCTTGGTAAGATCAATGACAGTTTCGTAGTACATAGTTATTGTAGTGGTAGTAGTAGTAGTAGTAGACAACATGTGGAGGGAGCCGAAAAGACATTAACACGTGCTCAACTGTCCTCTATATTTTCACATTCCGCTTTGGGTTTTTTAAGCCGGTCAAGAGTGACATCGGGCGGAGGTGTTTGGAGTGCGGGGAGGCCTGCCGGTCTGGATACATTCCTCATGAGTGGCGGTAAGTCAACGTTTCCTCCAAGCTTCCAGTCCCATTGGACCGGTATCAAGCTTTTCTAGTCTGTAGATGAGTATAGGTCTGTATCCCACGTTGGTTGTGGACCCCAACTCAATGAGCTCCACAGCATCCCCCAGAGAGCTTACTCTTTTAGTTGCAATGGGATGTAAACTTTCTGTGAAACCAATTTCAATATATGCCATTTCAAATGGGGAATGAATGGAAGAATGGGACACTGAAGGTCTGCCTAATGGTCAAACTCAATTAGGGCGAGTCCCCCTGGTTGTTATAATTATTACGGGGAGGAGAAGGACGGTAAAACTGCTGACTTCTCCGTGTCATTAATTATGAAGCGGTTGACAGTCGCTAAAGTTAAGCATGACCACATCGATCCCGACGTCTGTGTTTCTCCTTTTACTGAATCACCACCACCACCACATCATCCTTGCGAAGCATTCCTTTATGACTTCCATTATCTTGCACACAAACAAACACACACACACACACACGGTATCCTCATCGTTTAGCACACTCTCTCCGCCCCGGCCAACTCACTTGCTGATCAATTGTATAAATTATGACGGACTCACTGAGTGCCTGTGAGTGGAAGGCTTTTATAGCCTTTTTCCTTTTAGGAAAATTTTTTCCCTCATACAGGCAGGCGCACACACACACACACACACACACACACATACTCCGCCAGCTCAAGGGTTAAGGATCCTCCGTGGCGTGGGCGGGAATGGTGCACGTACATAACACGGACCCCGTTAAAAGTCTCTATTGATTGGACACACATGACCTTGTAGTGTCTTAAATGGACATGTGATTAACATTTAAAACACGTCATTAATGGACTTTTTATGATTATTTAGAGTCCACACCAACGTCCAGGCCTCACTCTGCGCCAGCTGAATTCTTACAAGTTTTCCCTATGTTACCTTTCTGTCTCTCTTCTGATTCACTCAATGGCTTTGGTTGAGAATTTGAAAAAGTGGCGGGAAATATAAGAGTATTTGTTATGTTTGTTTTCGTGCTGGCTAAAAGTTTCACAGCATATCTCCGTCATTTCCAGTTGGAGGAGGGAAAAGGGAAACTTTGAATACACTGGACTGCTTTGATAATTCATAAGTTTTATTACGAGTTGGAATAGGGAGGCAGGAGGAAGCGCTCTGTGTACGGAAATCCGGAAAAGTTCCTTGCCAACGAAAGAAGTTGGAAAGAAGTTTTAGCCGGCTATTCCCGCTCACTAAGTAAGTAAGTTTCCCTGTGAGTGTGAATGGGAGCAGGCCTTATACTGGAGCCGATACGTGGAGGAAAAAATGGTCCATTTATGCGAGAATGGAGACGAAAACTAGCGGATTTCCCGCTCCCTCTCCTTGTGTGCGCCCTTTTCTCTTACCGAGGGTGGGAGATGCAGGGATGTTGATATAGATCAAAAAGTTGCATCACATTCTTGGCGGAAATTTATGGGACGATATGTGCCGGCCGTAATCTTCCGAAGGTCGTCATCGTCGTCGTCGTCATCGTCTCCCCCGCTCCCAATGTGAGAATTTCCACGAGTGGTGGCAAGAGCCGTTCTTTTAGAGAGACTCTATGGCCATTGGGGAGTTGAGTAAAGATGAGAAGCTGGAGAGGATGCATTATACAGGAGGATCCGCTGAATAAGTGTGAGGAGGGCTGTGAGACTGAGCACGTTGTTAACACTGAAGACAGGCTGAGGAGAAGGGCAAACTACTACTATAAACCAGTGTCGGAACAGTACACAAGGAGGATTGGGAGCATTCAGACCATTAAGCTGTTGACATGGCTGTTCAGATGAGAGGGAATCGTCAGCCAGCATTCATTTCTCCT
Source organism: Pseudobourletiella spinata (assembly GCA_009870155.1). Classification (NCBI taxonomy): domain Eukaryota; kingdom Metazoa; phylum Arthropoda; class Collembola; order Symphypleona; family Bourletiellidae; genus Pseudobourletiella; species Pseudobourletiella spinata. The sequence continues at coordinate 6,237 of WJFA01003189.1, read as the reverse complement.
AATGGACTCATTGACAGCTTGATAGAATTAAATCGAGCCTTCCCAGAGGAGGCGACTGCCAGTAATGATGTCATTAGTCGTCCCTCCCCGCACCCCAAAAAAAATCAGTTGGATTTTGGGGGAAATGATTGGAGAGCGGGAAAGTTTTCAAATTCATAGGATTTGTAGCACCATGAACTGATCCCAGGTTTTGTGTTGCCACCACCACCACCACCACCGCAAAGTCCCTGTGCTATGTTCTGCTGGGTAGAAAATACCATTGGTTTTTCCAAGCAGCTGATGAGTCAGGAGTATTGCACTTTTGCTGGATTCCAGAGTAGGCCATTGCATTATTGAGTTTTTGCACGAGTTTTTAAATGGTTGCAATTGGGCCTCGTCCCACCCTGGCTGAGGTTTTGAAACTGCGCAGTTTTGGAACGAGCATGCAAAGGCTCAAGTTCGTAGTTGGTTGGTGTGCGGTGAAGCCATTATGAATTCCGGACGGGAAATGGATGAAAAAGTGTGAAAGAATCCCTGTCAAGTTCATGATGATGAATCACGAAGATGCTCAGGGTTGGATGTGCCTTTTATAATCAGAGGAGCAAAATTGTGGGGTGATGCGTATAGTGGATCACGGGGGCTGAGAGTATGTGTGGAGCACATGCATGCGTTTGAGTCTGTGTGTTCTTTCTTAGTGTGTGGAATAGTATGGAAATTTTGATTTCGCCTCGTAATAATACTTACTTCCCCATGGGGCTTTCTCCCTCGCTTTATGTCCGCCACTCAACAGGGCTTATCAAATGGGATTTGACTGGGAGCACATGCGTGTGTATTTGAGTTTGTGTGTGTGTGTGTATGTGTGTGTGCGTTTGTGTGTATATGTCCGCGTGTTTGGGCTCGAGTGTGCGGGAAAGATACAGATGAGGCAGCTGAGAAGTTTAATAAATAATGGTCTAAAGCCAGGAGCGGATTGAACATGTGAAGGCGTATTGCCTCCGTGAATCTAAATACCAAGAAAGTCTTGGCCTTTTTATGGGGTCACCAGATGGTCCACCATCCAACCGCTGCCTCTTCCTCCCTCATTCCCTTGAGCTGCTGTACACTCTTTTTGCTTGGAGAAAATCCGTGCCAAAATCAACATACAAACTTTAATTACGGGCAACCACGGGCAAAGTTGAATGAAAACTCGGGGTGGGTACAACTCCTTTCCCCAGGGAAGCCAGACTTCAAACGCATCCAATACATATACATACATACATGTATATTTGAAATGCTCTCGCATATATGAACGGATGACGGAGGAGTGACACTACCATGTGTGATCAATATTTCATATAGTTGTGCAAAGCTAGAGGGCCATTTAAATTTATAGAGTAATTTCCTGGGATAATGTAGCCGTTTGTAAATCACAATTATCCAAATCACCAGTGCATTACAGGACTTGCTGATTTCCGGCCTTGTTCCAGACGTCATTATATTGGCATAGAGCTCCGCGGGTGGCAGAGGGGCAGTGCCACATGGAAAATTCAATCCGGCAATATATTTTTAGCCCATTTAGCTGGTGTGTGTAGTGGTGGAACTGTGAGAACATTGAAGGTATGCTCATGTTCGTGCCCGATTACGACTCCCATGTAGTACAAGTCCCGGTAATGTACGACATGTAGCATGGCCGTGAATTCCGATATTTATCTCTGCCATGTCGGCACGGCCGTCGCACATATGAGCTTGTTATAGTGAGACACAGCATCTTGGACGGGCAACCTCTCGCTGTTCCCTTCAACCCGGGGCGCTCTTTGCGTGCGACCAGTCATTACTCGACGGGGGAAAGCTTGTAAAATCTCATCTCTTACTCTCTCCGATACGCCCTTGATAAGGTGGCCGTCAATTCCAACCACATAATATGCTGCTCCCAATCTCACATTGGATATTCAATGATAATTGGGATTTTACACGCGAAAAAATTGAAATCTTTCCTCAATCCACACCGCTTGCACAACCACCGCATCTTCAAATTTGATAAATGACTTCATTAGCCTCGCTCATAGGCATACGCATTGACATGCACAATAGAAGCCTGAGCCAAATCCGAACGCAACTGTTGTAAGTACCGTAGATTCTGTGAGTTTTGGATGACGAACATTTTATTCGAGGAAATTTATTTTAATTATTTTCTTAATACTTAATTTCATAATTAGCACTATACTTGGCAGCTAATTTTGTATTCATTTCGACCGAAATGATTAATTCTTCTCCTTAATTTCCTAACGATTTCGCTCATACTCAAATAGCTTGCTGCCATGTCCACGGGTTTCACTGTGAGTAAAACTAGAAATAAACTAGTGATTTATACTCAGGCTAAAAGCCGGCCCAATGAACGTTTACACCATTGGTCCTCGAAAGCAATGAACATATTTTAATAAACTTTATATCAAACAAAATTTTATCGACTCAGATTGCCTCAATAAAATGATGCATTCCATGCAGCATCTTAAATCCTCTTCGGAGTTAATGCCACAAGGCAAATCTGACTCTATGCCTATGAAAATGGTAGGTGATCGCGGTATGTGAATCCTTGCGGAATGAACGCCATAGATCTGCATTAGTGTTCAAATCTTTCTCAACCTTGCCGTATTTACGAAATCCATGGGCCAAGTGCCAAGGAAATGAGATTTTATGTAGCGGAGAGCAATCGCATCAAATGCACCATATTGGAATCCCCCACACAGATTCGTCACACATATTTTCCCCTAAAATTTTCACCCCACTGTAGCAGCGTCGAAAAATACTACATGTTGTTTTCCAGCCCAAGTAAACTCAATGTATTATATATAGGCGGGTAGGATCAAGTTTTTCAAAAAAAAATAATAATACTAACTAAAACCCTTTGCGGAACAACTGGATGCGCTTTGAAAGTTGTTCTGTAGAAGCCATGCTCATGGTGGGTGATTCATGCCGGCTATGTTGGCACCGAAATCCTCGTGGGACAGAGATTTACGGTTCGTCGTGGCTCCGACGGGTGCTCCTGTCTTGGAGTACGTCCGTACGTACCACCTTCCATTTGGCTTGTATAGTAACCACCCCAGCGGCCAACTCCGTGCTTCCTGTCATTCCTTCAATTCGATTAATACGCCCTTTGTGTCACGCAGACAGTTCCATTTTGAAAAACATTCGGCAAGCTTCTTTCTTATCCCAAGTCAAATAGGAGGTGGGTAAATATGTGGACGTGCTTCGTGGTAAACAATGAATTAATACATAGTATCTAACTCACTCATCATCCTTATCATACGACTCCGGCCTCGTGGCTTACATTACCCTCACAACAAAACAATCCACATGGATGCACGGACACCAGTATCACACTTGCGCTCTTGCATACACACACACACACACACACACATTCCGCATTAGATAATGTCAGGTGCAAAGTGTCGTCATTATGACATGTCTTTAGCGCACACCATTTCCACAAGTGAAGACACTCTGGAGGGACATTGAGCCACTTATCGGGAATGCAAATAAATGCCCAGGAGAGTCCTTGCGATAGGCTAGTGGATCTGCGGTTGAGGAAAAAGTTGACTAATTTATCCTCCAGCCAGGTGACTGCTAAATGCACTTGCACGGAGCTGAAACTGGAGATTATCGCATACAGTGTAGAATTTACATGCACTACATCCCATCCTATCACGTTCCATTATTATACGTAATGAATTATCCTTGAGTGTTCTCCGTATAACTTTTGAGCTGGGTTAGTTTCACTCCGAGCAAACTGGGGGATTACATTTACTCCCTTTGACGAACTTGAGCTCTGTAGAAGGGTTTGAACCACCGGCGCTGATCTTGAACTTGTGTCTATGTTTAACAAACAACACTGCTAAAGTCAGTGGTGGACATGCTGTTTGTGCTTCCATAAATTCAGGATATCCTAATAATATAAGCTGAAATATACATACTAATTTGTCGCACCCGGCAATCATTCCTTACAGCAGCACCAGCATACTACCAGCACCCACAAGCTCACACTCCGTTGACTCACGGCAGTGTGAGTTCCGCTCAATAATCACCCTTAACGAGGCTCAATAAATAACGGAACACGATGTATAGTGTTAGACATGGACGAAAGCTTTACAAGCCTTGCAGTCAAAGGGAAAAGAGTTTGGAAGTTGCCAAAAAGTAAGGATCTTTGGACCGTTCCTCACCCAGTTTGCCTCCACTCCGACGCATAATGTGAAGGATTGCAAAGGCTGGTAGAGTAATCTAGGTGGGATTGAGTGCCAAAACAGCAGTTGTTACGAACACGCTCTCCACTCGATTAGATTGACGCACACGCATCTCACCAAGGAGTCTCATATCATCCCAAAGATGCGTTCGGGATAGGAAATATATTGAATGTATAGATTTATACGGGATTGAGGGCCCGAGCGGGATAAATTATGAAAATGTGTGTGTGTGTGTATGTGTGTATGTGTGTTTGTGTGTGTGTGTGTGTATGTGTGTGTAAATGTGTGGGAATTAACGCGGCAATTTGCATGAGGCGGGGAAAGCGTGAGGTAGAATTTAATTTTGGAGCTTTCCACCGCCTAAAATATAAAGGTGAGTCAGAGCATCCCGTCGCACTGCACACATGCACTCGCAGGAGACGGAGTCAGACGTCTCAACAGCATAGTAGTAGTGTCTTCCCAGCAGCCGTTGCGTTGGCAGCGGTGCAAGATAGTAGTGCTTCTCTCCCACAGCCTCTAATATCCCAGTTAAAAGCCGCCCCGACCGCTCTCCCCTCATATGCCGTTCCACAGACAGTTATTATACTGGCCGTTACCCTTTATTACTATGGGACACCAGCGGTAGCGGGCCGGGAGCGTATAATTATCAGGGAAATTCAGAGGGCATGGCAGTGTAATTGCGTGTGTGTGCAATAACGATAAATAGGTCATTCGTGTCATTTTACCACCACTCACTCACACACACACACACACACACTGTCTCACTCCTTTGACTGTCAACCATGTTTTTTTGCAAGTGCGAAAAGCCAGGAGTGTGAGACTATTTTGGGTTGAAATCCGTCATCCATGTTTTGGAGACAAGTTCTTCGCAGTCCAAGTCTTGGCTTCCTTCACCCCGCGTCTTGAGCCTGTCTCATGATTATTCAGTGACTGATTAGATGGGAAGTGAATAGAAATTGGCGACCACCAACTATTACTGTATATGCTGCTGATACGCCAAAGTAATTGGCTTCAACGGAATCCGCCCCCGCACTCGTCCCCGGTCTTGGCGGGTAGCCGCACAGAGAGGACATTATTAGCCGTCACGGAAGCTTGTTATCCCCTCCCCTTTACCTGCTCCAAAGCGTATTATTGGGCGTGGATTACGAGCCGCAGAGGGCTGTTGCTTGTCATAATCTTCAGATTTACGAGGTCCACGACCACCACTACACACATACTCACACCACGCCAGCAGACGCGCTCCAGCTCTCGGCCGCAATCTCCGGGAGTGGATGAGACTCCGAGCACGTGGATTTCCTCCGAGGAGTTCCTTGTCTGTGAGCTGACTTTTCATCTCTGGTGAGAGATATCCGAGTGTGTGTATGTGTGTGTGTGTGTATAACACTTATAAACCGGAACCATTGAAATACTCTTTCAAGTGCACTTTTAATATGAGATAAAAACTTTGGACGAGTTATTATAATAATAATAATAATAATAAAACTAAAGTGATTTTAGCTTAAGGTGAACTATTACAGTGATCAACTATTTAAAGTGTGTTTCAGAGTCAGCTTGTTAGAGCTCTCAAGTTCAACAGTCTTTGGAGGAGTTCAAAAGTCACACTTTTTATTCGGTGGTGGTGGAGCGCCCCAACCTTAAACCAGTTGCTCGGTTCAAGTGCATATGTATATGTATATATATACAAATACGCAGAGATAGTTCCAAGTAACCCAAATTAACCTACTGCAGTAGCCATTTTAAATAGAGGCCATATAAACAAGGTGGTGTATAGCTTTTATACCGTCATCTTATATTAGAAGCATATAGTAGTAGTAGTGTACGGCTGCCTTCCTCATTCTATTTTGTACACATTTCACATCCCATCCAATCCATGATTCCCGATTGCACACACTTCTTACTAGCCACATCCACATGTCACACCAGCCGTTCCGGCTAATCCCTTCCTTCTGGCGGCTCCAACGTTCTCTCTTTCCGACAAACCGAACAAATAAACATGAATTTCCATTGAGTCTTTGAGAGAAAAATATCCGAGGTTTCTTAC
>WJFA01003188.1:0-13570 GCA_009870155.1 Pseudobourletiella spinata | reverse complement strand
GTTACCAAAGTTTCTAAAATTTGAGAGTACTCGTGTCACTCAGGTCGAAACCTCTTGAAGTTACTCTATACGATTTTATGTCATCCTTGGCGTCATATAGTCCTCATCGTCACACTGGATGATTTGGAGGGTGGGCATAGAATAGCAGCAATACATTTGTGAGCGAACCATCCTCTACTCCACCGTCCATTATATCATGCGGAAGTGTTGATGCAGAATTTTACGAGCCAGGTCATGATGGATTAGCAGACGTTATTTCGGCTCCGCCACTCCATATTCCCCCTCATCCCCAGAGTTTTAGCAATGTGAAATCAATTTATGGGCACCATCAAAGGTTGAGGATGAACGGGATGTGTGAGCCCGGGCGGAGGATTGTAATTTCCTCCTCCGACCGACGTTCCGTCTATAGTAATGTAAACGGGGGGCGGGAGACAGACAATAAATAATTCTAAATTTTCTCAAGTTTATGCTCGTGAAGGTTGGCCCTTGTCATTCATCTCCACCTACCCCAACTTCCGCTCATTCATGGGGCGAATCTTTTGTGGGAAAGTCAACCTGTCAGGCTCTATCGTTATCGGCGCCCGCTTCTTCTCACTGTGTTGCTCGGAGTTGTAATGGATTAAATGGGATGCATGGAAGGGGTAAGCATGTGATTACAATCAATGAGCCGTATGTCTATCCTTCACAATCCATCGCCTAAGGATGGTCGGGAGCCGGAATGTTTTCATTAGGTTTTCGTAGTACAGTGTTAGTTCATATATTCTTGCTCATATTCTAGTTCATATAGTAATTCCAAAGGCTATATGCACGCCAAGCCTAATAAAGTAGAGAGGGGGGGGACTGACACACAAAGATATTGCTTCAAAAAATGTTGACCGTCACTGGAACGTGCGGTAAAGTAGAACACCGAGATCATTTTTCCACAGGTTACTGGGTGGGCGGAAATAGAAATATGTGAAAGTGGAGGACCGTGTACCGGAGTAAATTTTCTGTGGGCCTTGTCCGCCCGTCTGAGGCTGAGATACTGTGTGCATAGTTGGTTAACAACCCAGCAGACTAAGCTTACCTTTGATCCTCGGTTGTTTTTGAACCTGTTCAACTTTCCTTTATCTTTTTATTACATTGTCATATTTCAGTATGCACTTGGTAGATTCTTAGCCCAGCTTCCCAACCGGAAAGTTTGAAAAATAGTTTGCACCATCTTTGATAACCTCTTACCAGTAGTGTTGGTACTCCTTCGCCTGCTTTGCGGGTGGATGTGGTCTCTATACATGGGAAAGAGTCAATGACTAAGAGCATATGGGACTCAAGCGGAGTTGACCGTCAGAAATACTAACCCTTTAATAAAATAAGATTTCCCATGAACTCAAACGACTTGGAATCTCAGAAAAGTGTGCCAAACAGGAGCTCAGCCTCTCTCGTTCTTTTCTCGTGGAGAATCCCAACGGGTTATGTATAAAAAGTATGCCCTACTGTGAGGAGCCAACCCCGATCGTGGGAGAGGAAAATTGAGGAAGAATAGGACGGAGCTGTTGGGCACTTCCTTGCAGTATGTACATTCTACTTCCAGAATAGCACAAGGTCCCCCATGATTCAATTTCATAACAGGTTGATTTCAATTTTGTCAGCTTATCGATTTCCACTTGGAATGATTTTCTAGGAAGCTACGAGATGGATCTTGTTATCAACTTCACCGTAGAATCTCATTAGTCTTGTCAGGAGCCCAGCATCAGTGGAATAATGAAGTGGTCCATAAAGTATGCTTTAGCAGCTAATTGAACTGGAATCGGTGTAGGGAGAACGTAATCCCAGCGTATCTTTGAAGCGGTACTTCCTAAAGTAACCTTGGCTCAGCTCACCTCGAACCAGTGACTTTCACTTTACACATCTCCAATATGATCTTGCTCCTGTATATGTAACCCATCGCAACTTAGATTCACTTTTGTTAAAACTCTACACTCAACTCACTCTGTACACGTTCCATCCCCCAAATAAAGTTCAAGAGTGACCCAAATTATAGTTAAAATTGCTTAAATAACTACTACTAAGTTAGTTACGTTTTTCCACTCATCTTCACCACTTTATTTTCTGCGATGGTAAGTCTATTGAACCAACCTTTTGCAAGTGTTGATGTAATCATGGCTATTTTTTGGTTCAGAGACCGATTGATACATATGTGCATCTGTGAACTAACTCGGTGACACATCAACATTTCATAGCTGTTTCCACAAATGCGTATTTGCACTAATGTGGACGTGGAATTTCGAACCACGGATTTATGGCAGCCCATTGCCTCTTAACAAGCGCAATCATTTTATTCCGGACCAAAATTTTCCCTCCTTGTGCAAATGTTGTGGAAAGCCATGAGATGAGGTTATAGTACAAACCACCATATCCTGAAGCTTCTTCGTTCCATAACGGATGAAACTTTGGATTAACCCTGGCGGCCTCCATCAGACATAACTGGTCGTGCAACAACTACTGTTGCAACTTGGATGCATTGTATGGGCACAATACTGAAAATCGGAGGGACATTATTGTATGGATGTCATGCATCAATGTTTGTTTGAAATATTGTGGGGCATTTACTCACGGAGACTAAATTGAGTAATCTAAATGACTCGGGAAGAGATTAGAAAAATGGTTTATATTGTTACGATATCATAAGGAAACACATGGCTGATTACTATGGTTGTATAAACAACCATAGTCAGGATTATTTAACGTCTATACCTTGGCCGTTCGTACTCCTACTTCGAAGAGTGGAATTGGAGTCACTGCGGACTGAGACCTTGACCTGAGCAGACACCTTTGTCTATCTGCGTTTCAGATTTTCCTTGACCTGTTTAGCATGCCTGACACATAATATGACACCTGCACATTGTTGGACAAAATATCTTTCACAGACGGATCTGATCAACCCTACCACCTCATTCTTTATTCCTTCAAACTCCCCAGCATACCAGATCTTGACAATTTAAACTCCTGAGTGATGCATTAAATAGTGGATTGGGCCGGTTGGAAAAGTTTTGGCCGCCAGAATCTGGGCCAAAACTGAGATAGAATAGTTGAACTTATGTGGAACAAGTTTTTTCGAGGAACGTTCTCTCAAACCTCTGAATCACCCTAGTAGTATCGTGAAGCACAACAGAGACATCCGAAACAGGAACAGTAGCGCGGGACCATGTTTCACCCTATGCGAAGTGATTGGTCGTCGGTGGGTGAAGAGAGGGACCGATGCGTTTTGACTCCTTCAAGAAACTTTCCAACAGCTGAAGAAAGAACTAAACATTTCCATCTCAATAGAATTTCCTTTTACATTCCAAAAAAAGAAAGTAACAACAGGAGGTTGAACTTTGCCCCAATAAGTGCGGATGTGGTCCTAGTTATATTCGAATTGGTGATAAATATAGATGGATTGACGTTCATCCTTGAAATGTGGAGGGAAAGCTTGCAAGAAATCCCACTCTCACGCCCTGAAAAGAATGAGGGAGTAATAACAGAACTTCAGATCCAGGACTTCCTCGTTTGTTTTTTTCTTCGTCTTCTTCCTTCTCTCACTCTCTTTCGCTCTCCCCCGAACGCAGAAACAACCCAAGGATATCTGGGTCTAGCTGAATTGAAGGATTGATGGGAAGAGAAAATAATGGAGAAATTGCTCTAGATTTCCTCTGCAAAACTTTATTTACGACCCTGTACCCCTGATAGTCATAAAAATGTCTGGGGAAATATCGACTCCAACTCATGTTTCACGTGAGCAGTTTATGAGTTTTACGGCTGATGGAAATGGTCTTGGAAAAATGATATGGTCTTCCGGTTTCCCTCCCTTCTATAAATACAATTGCGGTGTGGCGAAATACTGCTGGCTGTATGTCTCTATGATGAGTCGAACCACTACCACCAGCATGTGTTCATCATTATTCTGCATCATAGACTTTTTCCCGCCCTCGTCATTTCCCTTTGTTTCCTCCTCTCGCAACCGCAGCTCATGATCCTATAGAATATTTTACGGCCACAAGTGCTATCTCACAGTTGCTACTCATGATGTTGGCCATTCTAGTGCATGTCGATTTCATCCGGAATCTGATTTAACGAAATAGATTTAGACATTAATGCGTCCATGCAGGAGCTTATGTCCACCAGTCCATCATCCGGATCGCTTTCAGTCAGTGAAGACCGTTCTCTCTGCGGGGCTACTTGGGGCGGAATAAAAATTGGTAGCCAGCACATTCATTACAGTGCAAATTACAATGGAGTAAAAGTTTCTGGGAATATGTACGGAAATGAATAGTGTTGGAAAGGGTTGTGGAAACTATTAGGTGGGGTGGGATCCAATCATGAGCTACACGGCCTTTCCTCACATTCAGTTGAGGAGGCACTCAGCAGGAAACTGAATAGTAACGACTCTTGGGCTGACGAGCTGAATTCAAATTTCACCGTGGCCTTGGACTCGGTGGTGTTTGGATCCATAAGTGGGCATTCATTCAAAAAACCCACTGCAGCAAGTCGCCATCCACTTGCGGCCCAGGAGAGAACTCTCATCGGAACAGGACCCCCGTGCCTGAGAAGTTATAACATACTAATACAGACTGATGTTTGTGGACACGATATGTTCAGTGAGTTACAGCTTAGTTGAATGTATCACGTAATTGGGTTTTGCATATGGTGTAGAAGTTTTCCATGGGACCCAAAGGAAGAGTATAAGGGATGGGCGAGCAGATCCGCAGTGCAGGTTTTTCAGGTGATTTTTCGGGAGAGTATGTTGCTCAAATATCCCATGTAAAGACGTGAGGTAATAATAAAATAACGTGCGGTGATTTAATATTGTACGGGCTATTCTCCAAAAACTACACAGAGGCTACTCCTGTTCACTTTCATCCAGAGACTGTTTGGCTTCGTTGACCTGAATCTGTGTTTGGTGGTTGGTAAAAACCAACTTATTGTGAGGATCTAGCCACATACGCGGTTTTTCCGCTCTCGAGCTCGACAAACATGAAAAGAGTTGATTTGGTTGTATTTACATACCTTGTGCCTCCCATGAGATTTCCCTCCATCCTTTCCATCCTTCCTGAAAATACAGGGTGTCCCAGATCATGACGCATTGGAATTACAGAATCCGTAGCATTTGTACCGTGGCATAATCAGGTACATGATGTTTAAGTTTGTCCAAAAATTTTTCCTTTAAAATTTATGGAAATAGTAAAATTTAAAATACATCCCCAGTCGAAGTTCGAATAGAAAGGCTTTCCGGATCCTGTTATCATGGACCTGAATTTTTTCAAGAGCGACGTTGCACGCACCATTTTGATACAACTTGAATCAGCATTTTGAATCATGTTTGATAGCATTTCTTGTAAGGCCAAAGCTATATCAACTGAATAAAAATATTTATCTCAATTCTGAACATCCTGTAGCAACCTAAGTGCTCTTGCATTCAACCACGGTATGACCACATTATCAAAATGTCGGGTTAATCATACAATCGTATTTGTTTTACCAAATTAAAATTGGATTGCGTTGAGATGAGGTACAAATTTTGATCCAAGGATCTAGAAAATTTGAATAAATTTAAATTTCGATGGGTCACCGTGAAATAGGACGCGGAGAGCCACAAGGTGTATGCATCACCACTAGCATCATATATACTGAGTGAGACCATTGTGCCGGGTGGGCCACAGCTGCATCCTAATACCTTTCATTCCCATCCCCTTTTGTGGCCCACCTTACTCCTCCTTTCTCAGTAACAATAAGGTGCAAAAAGGGTTTCTTTCCTCACTTCTCCATCCTTTGGGTTTGGATGAAGAGGTTGTATAATAGTTGCAGAACCGTTTCCACAGGAAAGCAGCATCCGCTCCAATTTACCCCCTACTGCAGCTCATATATCGTTTCTGTGCCAACTTTATTACAGCAGCTTGACTGACAGAAGGATCTATAATAAAGGATCTGGAGATGATGAGTTCCGGAAGTTGATAACCTTGAAGTTGAACGGACGGAAAAGAAAGAGCATGGATAGAAGCAAAACCAGGATAGCGATTCAATCGGCATTTATTATTAGTATTATTATGATTATACTCTCTTCCACAACAGAGACAATAAAGAACAGGAACAAGAACAACATAGAACCCCTTGAGGGAATAACTATGTGGCTATATACGGATTTCCAGTTGAAGTTCAAGTACGAACAACTGTCCCTCTCGCTCTATTAGTGTAGTGCGTACGTACATCTGCCTCCGATATTACTCTTCACCAATTGGTTATCATTATTATTGTACTTAATTTTTCATCCTCCACTAACCGAACTCTGAGTCTATATCTGTAAAGCGTTTAGGTATCCATATGTTCTCACTGATAGCAGTACAATTTACACATGAGTGCACGTGTGTATGTAGTTATACGCATGTATATGTATATATATATAATATAGCAGCAACATGTTTGTAATGCATTTTGTGTAGTATGCTACTACGTCAAAAGAACAACTTTAATTCCGTTGGCATAATATATATTTAGTAATATATTGTACGTAGTAATAAATGTTATGTAGGATATAATCTCACAGAATTTAAATCTTCCCGCTTATTATTTCCTTGTCCTTGCCCGACTCCCACAGAGGATCCTCTTGAAAGCCATCCGAAATTCTGGACTGAAGAGTGTGTAAATAATGGGGTTGAGTGTGGAGTTGAAGTAGCCTAGCCATAAAAATATGCTGAAGACGTAGGGCGGGACGTTGCAGAGGGGACATAGTGCGAGGGTGAGTGTCATGATGAAGAATGGAAGCCAGCACATGACGAAGGCGCCGGTAATAATGGCCAAAGTTTTGGCTGCCTTCCGTTCTCGCTTCGCTTCAATCGTCTCCTTCTTCTTTGCCTTCTGATGATGAGACCGGTGGTGCGGGGGATGGTGATGGTTGTGGTGATGATGATGATGATGATGGTTGCTGCTCGCCTTGCCCGAGTCAGGTGATGTGCTTTTCAGAGATTTGGGGCTCATCTCCTGATTAGCTCCACTCTGATTGCTGTTATTACTCACACAAGGGGAGAGGGTGGTGAGCGGCTGCTCTTCGCAACCGTTTGACGTTCGAGATTCCTCCGCCACGTCAATGGTGATCTCAATGGAGGGACAGCTGACACTCTCGACCAGCTGGGAGATGGTATTGATGGCCGCACACTCGGGGGCGTCCATTCCTGTCGGTGTCGTAGGCGTCATGTTGGCGGGGCTGGGCTGGATGGAGAACTCGGTCGTTTCCCGGGAACACTGGGGTGCATCACTTGGTGACTTCACCAGTTTCTCACTCCCCCCACAATTCCCCATCGACTTGCTGTTGAGCTCATGCTGGAGTCGGCCTGGGCGGTGGCGGATCCGCCGGCGGGCCGTCTTCCAAATTTGCCAATACAAAATGAGGATCATACAAAGGGGAACGTAGAAGGTAGCACAAGTGGCAAAGATCTGGTAGCCCATGTCCTGGCTAACAATGCACTTGCCGGAGATCTTCACCCGAAGCCCATCATCCGGGTCACGCCAGCCCATGAATGGGGCGAGGGAGACGATGGCCGAGACGAGCCAGACGAGGAATATCATGGTGTTTATCCTAAACCGGTTTCGGGAACGGATGTATTCAATGTCCGTCACGGCCCAGTACCTGAAAGCAGGGACATACAAAACTGAGAGAGAGGAAGCCTACTCGACTCTTGCGAATTTTCACCTAAATTACGACCAGTAGAGCGTAAAACCGACCATTAATCCCAACCGCCCTAAAGGGAATTGGAGTGAGCAGACAGACAAGTTACGATCCAGGCAGGTGACATTCTAGGCCTAGGCCCATCATCCATCTGTGCAATGGTAACTCGGAGTAGTAGTATCGTCAGCACTGACGGTACTGATGGGGCCCGAAGATTAATGTCAAGTTAACCTACCGTGTGCGGACAAGGCATGGTCCCCTTATGGGAGAAATAATGGTGACAACAACTTTTATAAATAGGAAAACTCCCCTCTTACGCTATGTGTTATTAATAGTAAAACTTTTAAAGTTGCCACCATGGGGAGTATTAGAGGGAACTTTATTGACCAACAACATCCATTTGTAATGGTTGTCCCACCGTGTGTACACACCATGGAGGCCTCCAAATTCCCCTGCACCTTCATCAGCCACAGCAGCCCACGCATCTGCTGCCCCTACTCCTACTCAGTTTTTACGACCTCCCCCGCCCCTTCTCGTCACCTGAACTGGTGTAATATTTAGCGGTTCAGCATGGCTGAGAGGAACACCGTGACATTATAGCTTCCGGCAAGGAGACCTGCTATAAAACAGAGATTGATTAATTTTTGCGGAAGGGAAGATGGAGGTCGTAGTATGCGCGAGGGAAGACGTGACCGCTACTCCGCTCATCTACCCACCCCTACCATTTCAGCTCCAGTAGCACCCGCATCCGAATTTCACCACGGTAATGACCAGGCCATATGGACCTGAAGATAAAGGATGGAATGGAACTAGCGAGGCTGACTGATCCTGTCCAACTGGTCTTCTTCCAGTGTGATCACAAACACGCGCACACACACACAGTCCTACCGGACTCACGTCTGAATCTTATGGCGAGTAGCGCACATCCAGAGCCTCTCTTCTCGTCCTTTCTGCATGTATGTTCTAGACTGGGAACACCATTCTTCACTCCATGGCTCGACATGAAGCTGTCATCACGTCTCGACCTCATGTCCTCAGTGGACGCTATAATGTGTCTACGTATTACCCCCGAACCGACAGCTTCTTCCCTTTCCAGAGCCTAACCCTTATATGTATGGTTACATCCAGACATCCCACTTTGTTCAGCCTCACTGTGAGGTTAGTGGAGCTGTACATCCCCTTGCTACTTTCATCAAGCTGAAGACCCATGAAAATGGCCGGATAAAATGCGGAAGGCATTCCCATTATTTTTCCGCATAAGCTTCACATCAACATCCTTTTACTTTCCCTAGGAACATCAAACAGGTTCAGGAAGTAAAACTTGTAGGAAAGTCTTCACACTGCCTGTAACCTGGTCTTGAATAAGAACCAAAAACTAACTCAAGGAAACACTAATAGTTTTGCTTTGAAATGCAATTCTAATTGTGATAAAACTGTCCTCAATAAATATTTATGACCAGTTTCCTCGTTCCTCTGTATTCGTCCAACGATAATACCTCTCATACCCAAATTTAACTCAAGAAGGTAGAGAACGTCACTCCTGCTTGGCCCTCACCACCCAGTGGATTTGAAAGCTACTATAGATTCAAGTCGACATCATGACGGGTGGGGCCGACCTTAAGGATAACCACGAACATTTATGAGTGGTGAGAGAGCGAGGCATTAATATTTACGTGGTCATGGATGTGCAGTCACGAGATCAAGACGTCTTTCAGTGGCGCTGAAGCACTTTAGGGCCGAGTGAGTAACCGCAAAAGTATTACCATGTAGTAGGTCTGCACCCGGCCGAGAGCAGACAATAATGGAAGGGACATTACATCAAACTTTATATTTCTCTTCTAAGCAAGCGAGGAGGGAGATTATGTAGGACGAAATGACGGGGGATGAAGGATGTTATTGGAACTGGATAGGACAAAGGCCGGTGAGCAGAGTTCTAGAATTTCTAGTGGCTTTCACCATATGAGTTTTGAAGGATACATCATAACTGTCCACACACATACGTATATACACATGCATATACTCACTCACAGACACATACTTATACACTCACACGTAGGCCCACACACACATAACAAACACATATACACACATATACACACACATATACATGCACTCACACACAAAGGCGTATAAATGCCGTCATCACATACAGTTCTACTTATTTTTTGGATATGGCCAAGGAAAAGTAATATGGTTCAACGTGGTATACAGCAATATAAAGTAGACGGAGAAAAATTACCTATCCACTGCAATCGCGACGAGGTGGAGGATGGATGCCGTACAGCAGAGAACATCTGATGACGTCCACATGTCACACAGAAGCTGGCCGAGTATCCATTCGCCGGAGATCTGAGGAATTTTTTATTGTTATAACATCATCATCTTCATCATCATGGCTGTCGAATTTCATTGTAACAACTCTCCTTCTCCGTTCGTACACTAACATATACACACTGGTGGCGGATGAATCCAAATATTGATTTCTGTAAAAGGAGTTTCCCCCCTCCATCATCATCTTTAGGCACATTTTTGACGCTTTCCAAGATACTTAGGTAATTTTAGGTACTTCGGTAAATCATAATCAGTACTTAGTACTAGTCCCTATGACCCATCCGCAAAATCAGGGCAGGCGCAGTTGCCACGCCGATCTCTGATACAAGTTGTGAGGTAAAATAGATGTCCACTGTCCATACATCCAGCCATATGGGCCCTCAGAATGACTTTATATTCCCAACCACAAGAACCAATGGGGTAAACTACTACTGATCATCTAACTGAATCACGTAATGCGCCGTTGTTTTATCTCTGCATGACAAATTTTTCTGTCCCACAATGTTTTGAAGTGAAAATACATATGTGTAGTTCTTGAATCCAGAGACCTGGCGACCTATAATGTAGCCCTTTCTTGACAATCGGGTTGTTCACGGGGTTCTGAGATCGGTTCTGATATCAAGAATTTTTTATTGAATCAAAGGCACATTATAACACAACTTCCACATCTCGCTCCTTCTGGTTTCATTCTACTATATCCTTGTGGCTGGGAGTGGTCGTAATGTAAAATAAGGCCACATTTAAAGCTTGTTTTATGTGGAATTTTACATTATATGGAATTTGTTTGTATAGAATATTCGTTTGGAATTTACAAGTTGCACCTTCAATAATTTATTTTAGTGGCAGCATTGCTGAACTGGGACTTTCCTGCTACAGGTTATAGACAGCTAATTAAATGGGCTTTCAATTTACTAACGTCCTTAGGCAACTGCTTTCGCTAGTTCCAACTCGACCCTGTGTCGGCCTTCATTCTTGTAATCATTGCAGTATGTATGCACTGAAATCATAAATAAATATAACAAATGTTGATGTCTTCACATTTACAATTACACATACCGCTCACCGCTCTACTACATTGAAAGTTAAACTCTTAGAGAGTCAATCTCATTTCAAAGTCCTTTCGATCCCACACTAACTTGCCCCGAATCAGAGCTCAAAATTTTGTCCTGCCGAGGCGAACCGGAAACAAGGAGAAAAGCAATGAAATAAGCATCTGCTGGCCGCAGTATGTGGAGGTGCAGATATATTTTCTGATCATCACTCAAATCCTTCCGATTGCGCCTCCAATAAGCTGCCTCAGCGGCTGTTTGAAATAACGAAGCAGTTGCTTAGAGAGGGCACCTTTGTCTAGCAGAAATGCCCCAAACCTTGCGAGGTACATACATGCTTGGCAGATGGCCCATAACCCCCCTTTGATAAGCGCTGAAGGATTTACAAGGAGGAAAATGACTCAAATAGTTTCGACTGATTTCATTATTTCCTGGGTGCTGCGCTCAGAATTTATTACCTTATCTTCAAAAACGGCGGCGGTATGTCCGGTCCGCGGAAGATGGGAGGAACGTTGTATAATTATTGATCAATACACTGATGGATACGGATATGGGCTATATTTGCGACAAGACATTCTAGGATATGCGGGAAAGCATAGTTTTGTTGGTTTGTCTAAATGACCGAGAGCTGGACCCCATCTGTAGCATGGTCGGACTTTTATCCCCTTTTGTAGAAGGAGCTATGTGTACAAAAATTCCATTGAACAGAGATATTTTTTCTATAGTGTCATTATTAGGGTTCAAAAGGACTGCTCCAATGCAAGCGAAGCATTAGCTGAGAAAAATCAATTTCTATATGGAATGACGCAGAAATAGCGGCAGTTCTTTGCTAATACATACTCGGTCGGCCAGGGTCGGATATAGTCCATCGTATATTTTGGAATTACACGAGTTAGTGCCCTATATAAACTGTGAAGGGATTCCTCGGTCGTATCAAAAGCTTGTTTGTCTTCCTCCACACACACATCCCACTCCAACAGTCACATTCATACTTCCTGTTTAATCATAATCTCATTTGGCATTAGTAGTTCAATGGATGGTGATGCATTGGCTCTGGAAATTTGGTTTGGATTCTATGTAGACACACACAATGCTTCCAGCCTCACACCCATCCTCTAAGTCCCAGGGAGGGAGAAAAGATTGATTATGGTTCCGATTTTTTCCACTCGCGTCAACAATAGCTAATTCATATACGGCGTAGTAGTTCACAGTCTACAGTTGTGTGGGACTCGAAATGTCTGGAGTGGTGCAACCGTCGCTGCCCCTTTGTCCTGACTCTGCGGTGATAAATGGGGAAAATTTTCCCTACTTCTATGCCCAGCTCTAATTATGCCCTCTGTCTATTCTACCGGTTCCCCCACAGTCGGACTCAATTCGCAGAAACAAAGGAATTAGCTGGGGGTTTATGCAGAGCACTTTACTGACGCAATGCTCATCAGTGTTTCCCTTAGGAAAAGGGCGGTGCCCGATGCCCCAGTTTGGAATGCCAGCAGTGAGTGTATTTGTATCTAGCGGCAATTTGGAGCTTCGGGACTACAAATTTCCAAATATGTTAACTAAATGATCTTGGAAAGGACGAAATTTTCCGTTTTGCGTGGGAACAGTTTTCAATGGAAGAACTACTACATTTATCAGCAAACCGAAATTATATTTGTTTTAGAATACGAGTTTTCATATCTGACGCGCTGGCGCACTTGTTGCGCTTTAGGGGTAAACACAATCACAAAGACTCATAACGGTTTCGACTTGACTTGGACAAACAAATTTGAATGAGCTTTATTGCCGGGATAAAAACTGTGGAAACAACCGAGCGTTCCGCATTTTGGAGCACACAATAGTGACTCGTTAACACACCATTGTTGTCCAAGTACTCGATTAAGCCCTTGGGATTCCTGCCATCGTTCCGGTCGAACTCTGTGGGTTGAACAAAGGTAGTGTAAATACGGCTGTACAAAGCCCACATCCTATCTCTCGTACATATAGCTCTAAACGATGGCAGGGAATGGTCCGTGGCAAGCTGTAGCCAACGTCTACAACGTCCCCATACCGAGCAATCTTTTTGGGATTGTCAAAGTTGTTCACAACCTTTTCCAAGTGGAGTTGATAATACAGGTTGAAGAAACTGCTGTGAAGAAACTCTTTCCGTCCCGTCACTCTTCCCTCTAGCATTTGTGCACTTGTATTTTGCTATGAATAAAGCTATAACTATTTCCAAACAGATGCCCATTTCGCTCGCAATTCTCCCCATTCTTCGAAAGTTGTACGCTGAAACGGATATTTGTAAACAAAGTTTTATTTAGAACTATCCACCTTCGCACACAGGCACAGTGACACAGGTACTCACCTAAAAAGTCCACAAAACACTTTGAAAAACGCAAACACGACCATTCAACTGGCCACAGCCAAATTACTCAGTTTGAAGAAAGTAAATTTGGTATAAATTAGAACATGCCAGACCATTCTGAGTGAGTTAATTTATTATGCTTCTTTAAAATTTTAGGAAAGTGAAGTC
>WJFA01003187.1:0-13572 GCA_009870155.1 Pseudobourletiella spinata | reverse complement strand
GGCGTCGGCCGTGACAGTGGCGAAGACGACACGACATCCAAGTCGATATTTATTGGCGGATTTTCCCAACTATTACAAACCCTGGAGTCACCCATCATCATCTTCTTCTTCTTCTTCTTCTTCTTCATCATCATCTTTTTCTTCCTCTCCAGCATCATCATCCTTACCGAGGGCTGAAGAGGAGCCTGGGAGGGAAGTATCTTCCTACTCCAGAACTCCCGTATATCTCGCGAAATCTTGAGAAAATGAAGATTGAATTAATTACTTTTTCATATTAGGCCGGCGTACGGTATAGTGCATGTGTATACATACGGAGGTAAAGAGGCTCCTTATTGTTAGTCTACAGAGATTCCTATCGTACAGAATCCGTAGCATGTTGTGCGAGCCAATAAATGGCACGTCAGACCACGTAGGAAGGCCAGTTTGTCAGGCTGGCTCTGCCCCACACGATATGTGGGCCGCGGAGGGGTAATACCAGTGTAGTAGACGGAACTTTGTCCGCAGAGGAACAGACTGTGTCTATACAGGAAGTAAAGTAGGGCGGGCTGGAGGGATGCTGCCCCCATGGTAGCCTAGTAGCCTCCTATTGGCACACACACACACACACACACACACGCTCACTAACAAGACCTCCACATAGAGCGCACACACTTTTGGGATCAAAGCAATAAATCCCGCTGCTGGAGCCGAACAGATCCTCTGCCTGTCTGGCCATTAAGAAACCCTAGAGAAATGCTGGAACTTACACAAACACACACACACACACATACGCACACCCACATGCTTACTTCATACAGCTGGGATTCCGCACGGTTGCATCTGCTGAGATACGGGAGTGTGGATGTGGCTCAAAAAGCGCCCTTCTGCTAACACGCATTCATCCCCGGATCCACTTCCGTGCCTGTGGCGGACTTGTGCGGAAAAAGAACACAATTGTCTCACTTACACTGCCTGTCCTACCCTAACTGTATGTCGCGTTCCTGTGTGGTCTTATGTACAGTGAATTTGGGACTGTTGACAAGGTGAAATAAAGAAAAGGTTGGGTGTGTATGTGTGTGTGTGTGTCCTTGAGGGATTGTGGGCAAAGGCCCGGGGATTCCACCGCAGTAACATTTACTACATACAACACAACTAGCTCGACACATTCTCAATTTATTTGATTATCCTCTATGTATATGTATATGTACATACATAAGAGCGACATACAAGTGAGAGCCTTTTATCGGATTAGTAATACATTTTTGGACAAAATCCCTGGGTTGGTCTGACAAGGGGAGGATCCCACAATTTCCCCCAGACCAGAGTAGACACTATGCGCATTTAAGAGATCAACCAGGAGAACTCCTAACTGAGGAAATTATTCAGGTGTGGCTGAGTTACAAGCCCTCAAAGTTTTCATCAATCCGAGACCAAAGCGCGGGGTGGGGTACATCTTCATCAAAAAATTCCATGTTAAATCCCATACGGATTTTCCAGTGCTGAGTTGCGAATGAATGTTTTGTAAAAAAAACGCGTTCATAGCAATATTACAAGTGAAAATACTCAAACACGGGAACAGAGAAAAAATAGCCTGAATTTGAACGGAGTGATTCGGGAGATTACAGTGCTTGTTGTTGTTCAAAGTCCGGCAGTTTCTCTTCCCGCCTTCCTTCGTCAAACACATTTTACTTGTACTCATTTTAAGCACGAGGAAATAGTAATGGAGATGCCGAGGTGAACTGAGAGAAAGTATAGTTGTCTGTCACCATTAAGAATTAGGAGCTGAGCCTGGTATACCGATAAAAATCTTACGGAGTCCGTTAGAGAAGCAGAGTAGAGGAATTTAGCGATTGCGTCATACTTGCACAATAAAAGGAAGTTAATTTTAAATTTGAACCTGTGGATGACTGGCGGGAAGGAAAATGATTTCTGTATGCATGCGACTCAATTATTGCGACTCAAGGATCTTAAGGAGGAGTGCAGATATAAAAGGTTATTGTTGTGAGCAAATGCAAATGGGGTTTTGAATGCTTGTTTGGCACCATTTTTAAAAAAATGTCAGTCAAGTGAACGTTCGTCGGTATGTCGTTATCACGTACAAAAAGGGTTGGCGTGCTACTGGCAGGGTGCGTAAATTTTTGCTTCTCGAAACTTCCACGATGTGGTGCGGCAAGTGTGAATGTGCCATTGCTAGGGTTGCCCGTTGTTCAATGTCAGAAGTGCGGGAAGTCATTCCAACATTTTCTCCAAACGCAAACCTTAAAATCCTTAGCTTTTAGTTAGTTAGCAAACAGTAGTTAGTACTTATATTTAGCACATTTTTACATAACGGTCGAGATTAAAAATTCAGGCCAATTTCGGAATTTTTATAAATGTAAAGAAACTGACTTTATTTTGAATTTTCATAAAAATAAATAAACTGATTTAATTTTGAATTTTCATAAAAATAAAGAAACTGATTTAATTTTGAATTTTCATAAAAATAAAGAAACTGATTTAATTTTGAATTTTCATAAAAATAAAGAAACTGATTTAATTTTGAATTTTCATGAAAATAAAGAAACTGATTTAATTTTGAATTTTTATAAAAATAAAGAAACATTTAATTTTGAATTTTCATAAATATAAAGAAACTGATTTAATTTTGAATTTTTCATAAAATACAAAAGTTTCTACCAATTTTTCCTTATCCATCAAAAAATCAACCGAAAATATCCCTGCCAACAAAACGTAAAATTTCTCGCACTTCATCAGCGCACCAGTCACTGATCATGCGTCATCGAAAGGTTATCCAACTGTATTACGAGCCCAAAAATCCTAGGTGCGAAAATTCAGATTTGGCCGCGTTACAAGCNTGATCATGCGTCATCGAAAGGTTATCCAACTGTATTACGAGCCCAAAAATCCTAGGTGCGAAAATTCAGATTTGGCCGCGTTACAAGCCCTTAATGTTTTCTCCCCATCAACAATCAACACCAAAGGGGGTAGCACGTCTTCATTACGAAACCACATGTTAAATCCCATAAGGATTTTCCAGTTTCGAGTAAGTTTGGATAATTTTTTAAAAAACTGGCTCGTTTTCTTTGTTTGATGATGCGAATATACACTTGGATAGTTAAAAATGTAGACAAACTTTGTACTTTACAAGTTTCCGATGAATTAATCATCAGTAGAGGACGAGGTATGTACATTTAACAGCGAATGCCGTTCCTTGTCCCAAAAATATCACCGGCAACCTGGACGAGGTATGTACATTTAACAGCGAATGCCGTTCCTTGTCCCAAAAATATCACTGGCAACCCTAGATAAGACTTCAGCTCGAATTCATTTTCCCCGCCACTTCGGGAGATCATTGTGTGCATTCCTGGAAGGGAGCATTTGCACAAACTTACAAAATGCGCATCGTTCTATGCGGTCTTGCCACATCAACTGTGAATTTCCCTTCACTCGTCGTACACCGGCTAGTCTTGAAGGGCCCTCACACGGAAATGAAGGAAGATTACATATACGTATGTGTATGTATGCTCTAACTATACATATATGTATCCTTCAGCATGTTGATGCCAGACCACAGTGCAGTGGTGATGCGCCCTATGAGAGAGACGACAATGGAGTTAAAGGGAAGAATTACTTGTTTCACCACGTGCAACCGAACTACGTCTACATACATAAGTACTCATGGTAAAATGGTCCTCCGTCCGCCTCCGCCAAAGGGGTGCTTTTGAAGAGGGAGATGTAAGGCCAGAAGATAATTGTGTCATGGTCCATGCTGGCTTAGCTAAATTGCGTGCACGAGTCTCCCTGGAGGGCTGCGGCAGATTAAAGGATCTTCCTTTCAATTGTTCCCTCTGTGAAAGGAAGAGAACTATTATTATCTGTTTTTTCAAATGTCATCCTCCCCGTCTTTTTATGAGCTCCTTTCTTCCTCCTCTGTCGTGCTCGGTGGTGCGTCGGAGCCGCTGGAAGGAGATTCGTCGCCGCCAACTTTCCAGATTACCCGCGGAACTCCCTACACTGTCATTGCCCCCTCGTCATTGCCCAACAATGTAAGAGGAATGTTCAGCTTTCCCCTCTTGACTGGGGCGTTGTTGGGAGCTGACGGATGCGGTAGAGCATAATCTTGACACTTGATGCGGGGGGAATAGGAATCTGTGAAGACCTGGAGACAAGATGGGTTCGAGTATGATGGAGTGGGAGATTCAAATTAGGAATCCATTATTGTTTACATGCATGACGTTGGAAATGCGCGTGTGAAGCTCCGTTTCCCTCAAGAAGATTAAAAATCATCTCTTTAGCTAAATAAAATCTTTAACTTCACTACTTGGCAAGAAGATCCATAAAGGTAGGCTCGGAACAGGTGATGTCAGGTCAGGTCAGTTTGACTCATCAGATGACCTCTCCACCAACAACTTGAGTATTTTCAACCAGCTTCACCGACCGATAGGGACCTGTTCAGCACATTTTTCATTATAGAGTTGGTGTACAACCGTTAGGTCATGCGGTGACCTTTCCGCACAAAGGTTACAGTTATATTACTGGTCATTCTCATTACCAATCAATACGTACCACCTAAAAAATTAAGCTGTTCGAATTGGTCAACCCCAGTCAGCTAATCCGGGGTCACCGATGACCTTTCAACCAAAATATAAGATCTTTCCACGCCGATTTGTTGTGGCCAGTGCAGCGCGCAGAGCTGAAGAAACAGCTAGCCAAAATCCGGTCAGGTCACCCAGGGTCTTCCTTGCGCTTCCGATATGGACGGTTTATTTTTCGTAATAACAAACACAATTTGCCATCCTCAACTGGGTCGGCAACAGCATCCTTTGCCCACATAAATAAAGGGTATTGTGAAGTATAGGTACGGAGGAGATACTCGTTCGCAGGTCGTTTCAATTCCATTACTTCAACCGTTACCAAGGCGGAGTATAAAAAAGGAGAGAAAGAACAGGCCGAAGGATCCCACCCAGTCCTGGCTCCATTTTGTAAAGGTGTGACTTTCTAACCAGATAAATTGGGAGCATTCCCTCGGTCAGACTCCCTGTGAGCGCATGATCTTCCAAAGTGAAACAAGGTTCATTGATTGTGGTGTAATCTTGTGAGGCGGGACGGGAAGAAGGGAATTCATTTTCCTCTACACTCTTCTGCAAAGAAACGACGGTATAAATCGTCAGAGAAGACCCCGCAGTATACCAAAGGGGGATTTCCCGGTGGTTCCAGGGGGAAATGTGTGTGAGGCTCCTTTTTATTGGAGTGTAAAATGGACGCGAATGGCTGGATGAGTAGGTGGGGCTGAATACGAGAGTGCCATGGAGCATTCCATTATCATCACACATGTCTGCATGTGTGACGGCCTCGCATAGTGCGGAAGCTCGGAGGGAATGATCTCGCCGGATTCGGGGGTATCAATGTCAATTTCCACGTCTTGCTCCCAATATGGAAAACTATATGGCAGTGTGGAGATGAGATGCATTGAGTCTCACCTCGGCTGCTGAGGCAAACACACATTCCGATTGTCAGGCTCCAGGACCAAGATGTACTATATCCATCAGCCCATTCATCTCTCTCTCTCTCTCTCTCTCTCTCTCTCTCTCAGCGAAAGGTGTACTCACAATTCATCCGACAATATTTCACTCCAACACTTCCATCCAATCCAATATGCATTGCAGTAGTGGTGGGAATTCTATTTCTGCGGCCGCCGCATCATTCCCAGCTGACCCTACAGAAACATATATTCAAATTTATTCCCATGATAATTTTTTCGTTTCCACCGCACCGCCTGTGTGCCCACACACTTACCCCGTCTCACACGTGGTACACGAGCCCGAACCACATTCCATTTTCCCAATCACATCAGACTTGTGAGCGAATTACAATCCATTATTATTACAAAGCTATTAGCTCAACGTAGAAATAAATCGGTAACGGAGTACCTGTTGTGAAGCGCTGGAAAGGTCTGGAAAAGTGCCACTCGTGAGTCCACACACTTTGAAGCACGAGAGTTGTTGACGAAAACTTTGCATTTCCTTCGTAAGGCGAATGCATGTGTGCCGTGGATTTTCCTCATTACGTTTTGAATACTGCGCCGAATTTGTCTTTCATATCAATACTGCTGATGTCAAATAGATTGAAATTTTAAACAACAATTACTAAATAAATAACAACATTTTAAAGGAAATCCGATCAAAATCGTTCAGTCCGTTCAGGCGATATTTTGTTAGTAGATGGACGGAGCTGTAGATTCTTCCCGGAAGGAAGAATGAGTCCGCCTCCTTTTCCTCATCACGCTTCAACTACTCGACCGATTGTCCTGGAAACTGATAGAGATCATGCTAGACAGATTGACAATATGTTTTGAAAACTGGATTCAAATCGGTCCATCCGTTCATGAGATATTTTGTTGACAGACGGACGGATGGAAAACCGCTCCGCACTAGATCAGTGGGTTTCAACATTAATAATTACGTGATTTACAAAAGCTGGGATGACATACAAGCCATCTTTGTTTTTAGAAATTACAAGTATTACAGAGACGGGAAGACAAGACAAAAGACCCACTTGAGCCACATACTGTATCCTAACAAGTGGCTTTTCACGAGTCACGGATTCGGAACCCAATAAAGGTTCCGTCCGCACACAGCTGCTCGAGTCCAAACACTTTCCAGGTGGTGTCGTCAAACGGCACATAACGACCATTTGTGGAGGGCAGAACGGCCGGATCTTCTTCCCCAATTGCACACTATGCCTCATAAGCCACTTATGAAAGATTGAAAGTTGTGGGTGAGCGTGAAGACGACCATTAGGCCATACTTGGTCTCAGCGGACTAATCCCAAGGAATGGTGACGACTAATCACAGCCTCTCGGAAAAATTCCCAACCCTCACACACATACACAGCAGCCCGTGGTAAAATAAACTCCTCCACATACTTTTATCACATCATGGAGCTCTCGGCGGCAGTTTCTTCAAAGTTGGAAAACCTGTAGAAAAAAAAAAAGAAGAATTGAACTATTTCAGAGTGTGCTCAACCACCTTGCGGATCTTACACAAGGATAAAAAAAATACTTTTGCTCTACCCAGTTACACACCACCGACGTCCCCAAAGGTATTGTGAGATACTTTTCAACGGAATCCATGGTAGCAGGCTGGAGTTACCGCACACAAGTCGACCGTAGATGGGAACCTTACTTTTGTCAGATGCCTTTCTAGACCTCTCCGCTATTCAAGACGCCATCAAGTCGCTAGGCAACCCGGGAGGGAGGCAACAAGTCGCATACAGTATCCACTTGGCTATTTGGCTCACAAATCTTTTCTCCGTCTTTCACATGTATTTGAACGCCACATACTTTTAGTTTAAGGAGTATAGGGATAATATTTTTCAATTCCCATTTTTTGCTCTAATAATATCTTCTTGTTTGAACGTGAAATTCACGGCACTTTTCCCACCCACCCACATACTAGAGTATCAATTAAGTATATAACTTCTACTCCTCCAACACTACCTCATCCTCCGCTAAAATGTCAATCAATCAATGTCAAGGGCTGATTAGAACTCTTCCTCCTCCTATCCACAGCCATCCTCACGGTGACTGTTTTCCGTCTTGTTTTTTTTTGAATCCAAAAACTTCCCGCTCATCCGTCCCGACTGAACGATGCACGTGGCTGCGAGATGACTTTTTTTGTTTTTGCCAACTTTTGTCTTCTCCGACATGATGATGCACTAGGCTGCACCCCCGGATAATTTTCAACGGTCCTCCAACCACCACGAATCCTTTTCTCTCTCACTTCTAAATTATTCTTCGTTCAGGGGAAATACATAGTCGCAAAAATGTGACAGCATATCATTTGCCGAGTTAAAAAAATTTGTCACTGTCAGCCTTACTCAGCTGTCTCACTCCATTATCCGGTGACAAGGTGGAAAAACTTATGGTGAACGAACGCTGACTGAGTCTAACTTTTCTTCCGTGTACATCCACATCCGCGCCCCCATTCCCTCCGGCCTCATGAATTTCCGCAATGAAAATCAGCTCACATTTATGTAACCAGTCGTAAATCTGCAAAGTTACACAGTACACTATTAAATATAAGCTCTTCAAAATTCATGCTCACTCCACATTTGCTCCGTCACCCTCGTCCAGATTAGACCCAGAGTGTTCATGCAGCATAGAGAATCCGTTAGCATCCAGATTACTTGGAAAAATCCATTTTCCACGAGACAGGGCATTGGAAAATGGGAGAATGATCAGAGCGGAGGATTTTTCAACACGTTGCCCTCCTAGCAAATGGGGCCAACAGCTAGTTTCTCTCTCAAATGAAAAACATAGGCCTTGAATTTTCGTCGAGCAGCTCCCCCCACAAGGAAGTCCCATCAGCATCGTCTGGGAAGACGTGGAGTAGAAACACCTGGAATCATGTAAGAAACGAGATAATTATTTCCACACATCTTAACTCTCTCATCTCAATACGCTTCCAGGGAGTGTGGGGAACACAGAAACTACTATTCCTCATACCATTACTGTACTATACTACTACAGCTACTGTGATCACTACTACGGCCACATCGCTCATTATTCCCATCTCGCAAATAGAAATAATTCAGCTGGATGAGATACAAATCACTCGCTCCAAATCTTTCTCACAGTCAATCCCACCTCATCATCATGACGATGGGGCTGAAAGGAGGAAAGATATATTGCTACTCCGGAGACACACTGTATTTTGCCCAACCGCTATATCCCCCGTCAGGGCTCCCATCTGACAAGGTATGTTTTATTCGCACTCATCGCTCTTCTATAGGCATACACACATGCAGGGGTAGAACATCATCACCACCACCATTAACGGACTTCCTCGCAACCCTCTCTTTCAGGAACTCCATTTCAAGTGGAACCCTGGAATTATGGGCTACGCTGTGCTCTACGGAGGTAGGTGAAATGAATGGACCTGTTGAAACGATCAACTCCCACAGAAATTAAATGGGAAAGACCTTCATCCCTGTCTGCCCTGTGCTGAACAGTTCTTTCACTCACTCACTCAGTCATTCCCATCTTCTACAATGCATCCCGAGTGGAGGACTCACGCACTTCTAAACTCAGTGAATAGAAGGCTCGGATATTATTAAGCAGCTCCAGTCCAAATTTTACAGTTCAAGAGACTGTCGAGCTGGAATTGGAACGGAGCTAACCTATTTTTCAAAGGGTTCAAAATAAGAAAACCTTGACTGACAGATTAGTTCCGCACCACTCAGCACAAACCGTTCGCAGTTCGAATTCTCTCAAGAGCTCTCGACGAGGCTTTTGGCCCATGCACAAATACAACCGAACGGGTGGCGTTCAACAAGGTGGCTTACATTTGCATGCTCCCGCGCCCAACGGTACTTGACCCTCTTTGGGACGGTCCATAAATATCGGCAGCATTTTGGGGGGGTCCAAATTTATATCGTTTGATATCTGCGTCAACGAGGGGGGGAGCGGTTGGGCTGTAAGTGAATATATCGACATGGTTTTTTGAATAAATGCTCTTTGGCGCCACTGACCATCAAGATTTCTCACCCGCTAGAGGCGTTCAAACTCAATGCTTGCTTGAGCCCGTAGACCATGATATCATTAGTGTCATTAGTAGTGGGTAGTGGGGTCAAAAATTCCAAAAAATTCGATATTAATGGCCGGTCCTTTTGCACATACGCAGGCCAGTTGTGTAGAGCCGTTAGGTGACGCTCATTTGTCAATGTTTTTCATGGGATTCCGCGACGAACAAGTTGATATTTGCTATTGCCAACTTTTGCAGGTGTAATGAATTAGCTGAGCTCATAATCCCCATTCCCCATTGATACGATCTAAAACGGAATTTTAGATTCGTGTGCTACACTTCTCAATCATGTTTCTCGAAGTTTAGTTGTGAACGCGCTCAGGCTTGGCCGCGTGGGCGGGAGGCCTGGATGAGTTGTGAATTTGAAAAAATATTCGGAACAATATTTAATCTCCAGTGACACGTCGACGTCCCCTGGGAGAGTTCCAGAGAATTATTGCGTTCCGGGAAAGGGCACATGAGCTGCAGTACTTCGATGAGGTGTACTGCATACGAAATGAGGACGTGGTGCAGTGCCATTCTGGGAAGCACTATATTTTAAGCGCTCTGAGGTCAGGATGTGAGTGAGGAGGAGCATAATGATGATGCATTGATCCTACTTACTATGCCGCTGAGGCGAAAAAAAACTCGCTGAACATGGCGTTTGGTTGAATTGCATCCGCTGCGAGGCACCTCGCATTCAACTCATACTCAAAAAACACACAGCTAAATCAGATCAGTAGGGGAAAACTCTGTAGCATCTTCTGCAGTAGTGAAAGATCAGTATATCTTTCAGGTGAAATCACAGTTACATGCATCATCTTCAAGAGCTTGTCAGTGAATCAGCTACATGGGTATTTCATCCGATGGACCTTTACAGCAACTGCTAGGACTATAGAGAGCATAGCTGCTCCACTATAGAATTGCATCCCCGTCTCAACCACTGCACTGGAAGCACGTGACTTAAATCCAAGGACCACCAACCCTTATCTAGAGCGCCTCAAATGATGGTGTCATAAGATCATGTCACATAAATACAAGACTCTTTACTTTATCATTCGCATTTGTGATTTTTGGAACAGTCAGAGAGCGGAACTGACTTTTTATGAATTCTAGAAGACGACCTACAATTTCGGCGTAGTCAGGTCAGCTAGGGACGACGAAGTGGTTATTTTTTCAATATCCCCAGACCGGAGATACCTGAGAGTGCGGGGAACGAATGGATAAACCCAGTGGATATCTGTCTTCAGGACTCGACTTTTTCTAATAATCGATAGACCGTATTGGCAACGTTACCAAGCTCAAGGGAAACTTCACCTTGGAACTTTGTCCCCTTGTTTCCATAACACCGAACTTGGGGTAAGGATATTGGTAATGGTATCCTACCGACTGACCGGCAGTGGAGTGGAGTGTGGAGTCCGTTCAGCTTCAACTCACGGACCCTGGCAGTCTCCAAGGTACGGATACTCACTTTCCCAAGGTTCCTACATCAACTTTTTACCTCTCAATGTATTCACTCATCATCTTCATCGTCACGTGGACCAACATGGGGGATTCCTGGCTGTACTCCCTCTCTAAGTCTCTGTAAACTCTTCACACAAAGGAAGGTTCTTTCTTGAAGTTGAGTTAGTTCCTGTCTACCGCGACAAAAGAGTGTGGAAGAAACCAGGCGTGGTGTCCGGGTCCGCCCAAAGTAGGGATTGTGGGTAAACATTCCGTACCAATACAACCCAACGTGCCAAACTCAACGCACGTCCAATCCTTCATTATTCTATGACACTTACACGAATAGCCTGTTACCGGAAATTTACTTAATGGTAACCAGGGCTTGCTTGTACTTATATATGTTTTATCAGCAATAGCTGATAAGATATAGCACATCCAGATAATTTTATCTGTAATCAGCTCTCAACAAGATATGGTTGAATTATCTTTATCTAATATCATTTATCAGCAGGAATGGGAGGATTACACACCCAAGTAATCTGATTACATCTCAGATTACTTTAGTTTTCCGGCTTCATCGCAGATTACAGATTACAGATCACTCTAATTTTCCCTCCAGATTACAGATTACATATCACTCTGGGTTTTCCCCCAGATTACAGATTATCTATTCCTTGCACCGAAATCTTTCTGATTACAGATTAAAGGTAATCAGATAACTTCTAAGATTACAGATTACCGCTGTCAAAGTTTTGTTTTACTGAGGAGGTCACAATAATTGTAATGCAGATTGGTATGCATACTGGGAAAAAATCAGATTGGTATGTAATGTCTAGTTGGAAAGGTCAAGTAATCTGACATGTAATCAGATTACTGGGGTTCTCCTATCCCTGAACCAACTTTCCCGTCGTGGGGGGGGGATAGAGAAAATGGTAATTTTGGCAAATGCATTCGGTCAGCTGGAATACGCAAGCAGCCTTTAGGTTATAATGGACAAGTAGTGGGTTTCGGTCAAGTAAGTTTCACTTGACAGACTTTTTGAGCAATCGAAGCTTTCCCGCCTTCATTCATGCACGATTCACCCAACTTGACCAATTCAATATTCTCTCAGACCAACTCCAGCCGGCACCGTATGCATACTTTGAAGAGGGTGCTCGCACTTGGAATGCACAAGATCCTCACGCCGCACCAACTCAAAAGAGCAGATGCAGAAGAACACAAATCATGTATTACATTGTATATACGGGCAATGGACTCAACCTGACTGAATCCGTCTAAACTTCTAAAAAGTTTACCTACGTGGAGAGGATATACACTAAATCTTTCGAGCCCTTTTAAATGGAGGCCTATGGTTCCATAGAACTGAAATTAGGAGACGAAAAATTTAATTATGGGGGCTACTGCTCAAAGCAAAAGAGATCCAGGGACAAATTTACTTTCCGTATATTTACTCTCTCTTACTCTCTCTCTCTCTGCCCTTCGTCGTGGAAGTCAAAAGCATGTGTCCTGACAAGGATCCGTCGCTTCCTTTCCAACTCACAGCATTAACTGGATGAACAAGTTTTTGGGACCAGATTACATAGGATTATATTCGCAAATTAAGATGAACTACTATAGCAAACAAATGAATCAACTTTAACTTCTCTGTTATAACGGCGGAGTGTGACATGATGTGTCCACATCCGCAGGATAGACGTGACACATTCTCAAATAGGATTATAATTTCGATATTTATAGCCCACGTTCAAGGAATCCGTAGAATAATAATGGAAGATGCCGACGTTTTAGAAGAAGGTAAAGCCTCCCATCCCACCCTTGTCCACACAGTCCAAGTCGGCGGGCATCCAACTTTCTATGCGAATAGGACAGCGGAGATTCTCCTGTGAGCCAATAAATGACTCCCCGAGAGTTTTTATCACCAGCCGAATGGCCATATAACCAATCTCATGTCCCCAACGCTCCTATCAAAAAACTTCACTGGTCAAGTCCCATTCTTGCTGGGGAAACGGAGGGACCCTTTATTTTCGACTGTACTCTCACGTTTGCTGTCAGGTTAAAAGTGCCCCTGTGACTCTCATGACCGTACGACTCCCAAATCAAGACCCTCTGAACTCCCCCTCAGCATCAACGCAGCTAAAGCAGATGTACGTGTGTTTGTGTGTGTGTGTGCTGGGTCAACCGGGGTTTCCTGCCGGGTCCGGGGCATTTACTCTCCCATCATTGCCCCACCGGCAGGCAAAGTTCCATAGGATGGAACTCCATGCTCACACCACCACGTCCCATATTGCTCAATTTCCTGGCCGAGTGAGCGGATCTCATTTAAAATTTCCATTTCCTCTCACACCCTCATGGGAGGTAATCTATTGGAATTTAAAGGAAAATGGGTTCAAGGGAGGGCGGCGGGAGCTCATTGGGAAATAGTTGGTCTTCCCTGAAGGAAGAATGAATTGGATTCATCTCTCTGCCGCCCGGTTCATCTGTGTGGCCCGGCCTTCAACCAGGTTCACGGAACTTTGAAAACGAAATGCGGGGAAGTATGTGGGGCAACATTTTTGTAGCAACGTGTCAGGAACGACTGGCATAC
>WJFA01003186.1:0-13572 GCA_009870155.1 Pseudobourletiella spinata | reverse complement strand
TTACTTCTCACAAGCGCGCTGCCGGAGGGAATACCATGTTGCTTCGGCTCACTATGTTCCGTGTTGTGCCGCCCGTCCGTCCATATTTTGGACAGGACACGCAGTGGCCTGTGCAGAGTTCGGCAATGGTACATTTGTGTGCGTGTGTATGTGTATCAGCTTGTGTGTGTGTGTGTGTATGTGTGTATTTGCATGTGAATGCGTGTGTGTTTGTGTATATTTGCCTGTGTGATGTGTATATTTGCACGTGTGTGCATTTGTATGTGTGTGTGTGTGTGTATTTACATGTGTGTATGTGTGCGTGCGTTTAAATGTGTACACAGGCAATACGTACGTACAGGCCTGTACGCGCGTTTTTTTTGCACGTGCAAAGTCTTGAAGCAATGAAGACACGAACATGGATTTTGTGTTTGTGTAACTTGTAGAATGTTACTACCGCTAAGGGTTAACCTCATATGCCATGGGCCATGCCATTTGTGTGTCATAAAACGATGTTGACGACGATTTTCTATTAGGCCTCTTTGGTCCTGCAAGTGTGTCCTCATGTGCGGAGGCATAAAACAGTGCGTTATCAAATGAGTCCGTGGGTGCGTTACTATTGTTTTGACTCCAGTTTTGTTAGTGTTTGGCTGCAACGACCATTTGAGTGTACTGCCCCTGTGACCGCATGGGGTCCGTGTCCGCTTGCGTATAATAAGGCGGCGTGTGTCACAACAACTCTCTGCATATAAAGATGAGGTGCATCTCGTCAGAGGTAACAAGTGCATGTGACGGAGGTCAACTGTGAGAAATTTATGCCGCAACGACCTGGAAGGGAAGTCACGGAAAGACGTCCGCCCAGACCCATCCACACAGTATATATATACATTTCCCTTTGTCATAAATTTCCAACCCCTCTAATGGCTTCCTTGAAGCCAGAGACACTGATTGCTAGTTAGCAAAAGTTGAGACGACACAGAGAGAGTATACAAAGCCGTGCAACTTGCACGCACGCCAATAGCCTGAAAGTGTCGGCTCAAGTCATACACAAACACACGCACACACACACAGAAATACGAAAATACAAACACACAAAAAGACATGCTACATCATTTTTGAGTCCACCACACTTTCGCAGGTGATGGAGCTGATCCAAAGGAAATTATTATGTGCTGTTGGGAGCAAAAGGGCCACTATAACCAACCCATGCTTACAAGTCCTCCTGTACAACAGGGGTGTGAGAGCTGGGTGATCTTCAGCTCACGAACTGGCAGATTTTTCCTATCTAATTTCTACACTAATTGTTTCCGCGCTTACAGGAATTCCTACCCAAACAGCAGCAGCCAGCCCATTCGCGTGTGTGGTGGTGTGGTGACCCAAGTAATTGCTGTGCCAACTGCTGCTGCTGATGCTGCTATTTTTTCCGATATTGTTTTTTCCCGCAAGCTCCCCATTCCCACCCCCACCACCGCCGTCGTCAAAGTGCTGGGACACAAATGTGAAGTTTGTACACTACAGTGATGTACAATTCCCAATGAATGGCTAAAAACGCTCATACTATGTGAGCCTGAACTGACTTCCGTAGTACAACCCCACATTAGCGCGTCATATGTTCATCTCACACTAACACTGAAGTTTTAATCAGTAATAATTTCCCTTTCCTACACACAGATACTGATATAAAAATACATTTGTACACATGCATATCTGCATGGAACCATGGGATTCTGCAGGGTAAAAAATTGTATGATCTGGTAGTGGTGGTGGTGGTAGTGATGATGTTCTCACACAGATTGTCGTCTCTTGTTTCCCCACCATTTATAATTTCCCTATACAATCAAATGTGGTGGTGGATGGCACATGTATATATTTTTTTCCAGCAGCACAGCCGCAGCCACTCACCTTGGTACTCACTCTCTAATCTCCTTTGGTTGAGCCAAAACTTCCAGGCTAGGCCAACACAATAATGTACTATGTGTGTGCTGGAGAAAAGTGGCATCACCACAAAAGATTTTTTTTGCCCCACTTTTCCTAATCGCACACACACACATACACACAACCTAGGGCTACTCGTGAGGACTCGTTGTGCGCATAGGAATTTCTAACAAGAATTATGAGACTTTTCATTAAGCTCTGACGGGGGTTTGCAAATTGTCAGCCATTTTCTAGTCTATTTTATACTTGTGTGTGTGTGTGTGTCTGTGTAAGTTTATCTACTGCGTAGGGCGTAGACTATTTTTTCCCGCTCAACTTTCCACCTTTGCAAGATCATCATAGACTTGATCTCTCCAGTTAAAAAAATGTCTAGATTGAAAAATTGAATTATTTTTAACCACCGCAGACCGCGTCGACGGCTGGGAGTAAGGTCATACATGTGGCGGTGGGGCCCACTCTACGCTGCAGTCTCACAGCTTGCACACATTGTCGTATAGTTCATGCAAAATGCACGGTGTGAGCCGGATAGTGTGTGCGTGTGTGTGTGTGTGGATCGTTGTTACTTGATTTGCCGCAGGGGAACTTTGTACATGGTCCAAAGGCGGCATAGTGTTGCTGCTGCAAAAGAGGCGACGGTGACATGCGGCCTGGGATTGAAATTCTGTGTTAGGCAATTAATGATAGGGGTTCAATCTTCAAAAGTAGCGCCGGAGGGCTGGCTCAGTGTTAGTAAGTTATGGCGGGTTGGCTCACGAGCAGAGCGGAAACCGGATAATGGGATACTTTGGCTCAGAAGTTTAGTGGGGATTAGAAACTATGTATACGTCGTCCAGTAAATTGAGCCGTCCCCACCCAGTCAATGATTTCGGCAGACAGATTGCGAAGATTGCTCATGTTTTTTAATAAAAAAAATGTTGGGTTTGGAGCCTATATACTTTGTTTGTGGCAAGGGTCCATCCATGATTTCATACTAGCGTCTGCCTGCTGCAGCTAAAAAGTGGAGTGGATGGGTCAGATGGTTTTGCCAACATGAGCTGAGTGCATGTGAAGGAACATTGGCCCGAGGAATCATTGTTGGAGGAGGTAATTTTTTCCCTGCCAGAATCAATGTTACAGATTTTTTCCCCCGCTAACAGAAGCCTCAAGTTTTATTTTAGTGTGCGCGCCTCCAAAGATTGAGTAATGTCTATAGCTCAACAATATGTTTGAGCTTTTTCTAGGGTCGGAATAAACTGTGAGGAAATGTCAGCCTAACAATGTTTTAGATTTTTCTTGTGTCCGAATAAAAAGTTGTGACAAGATTTTAGACTAGACTAACATGTTTTCAGCTCAACTTCAGTCTCGTGAACAAAGTTGTCAGATTTTAGTCCAGCAACTTTTTTGAAGGCTGACATTGTTGCAGAAAAATCTATTGGACTCAAAACAAACGAGTTGGTGTCCTCACGGATTTTACCAGGAATCAATGTTTTACTCTTACCGTTTGACCAGAAACAATGTTTACCTTTAACGATTACATAAATTAAATCAATTTTTTGCCCTTCCCGCTTATACAGAGACTATGTTTTGCCCTTCCCCATTTCACCCGCAGAAACAATGTTTGTCTCATACAACCTTTCACCCCGAAAAACTGTCTTATCCTCACCGATTTCACCCTGAAACAATGTTTTACCCTGATCGATTTTACTTTTAAACCATATTTTCTGCCTAACGTTTTTATCCCTTAATAATATTTTGTGGATTCTGGCAATTTCAACCTTGGCAGTGCAACAATGTTTTGCCCATATATTCTGTCACCCTCACAAGTAAATTGCTCGCGACTCCAACAATGATTTCGGCATATTATGTCGACCAGTCCACCATCATTTTCCACAGACTTTCTTTCT
This sequence comes from Pseudobourletiella spinata, assembly GCA_009870155.1. Taxonomy (NCBI): domain Eukaryota; kingdom Metazoa; phylum Arthropoda; class Collembola; order Symphypleona; family Bourletiellidae; genus Pseudobourletiella; species Pseudobourletiella spinata. The sequence continues at coordinate 9,775 of WJFA01003186.1, read as the reverse complement.
CTTTTTGCTCGTTTCACTTGCTCAAATGATTGCGGATTGCGGCGGGCCTGTTTTCTTGGGCACAAAAGCTAAGTTGACACATTTGCTCTTTTATAGCTACTACTACGCAGCACTGGTGGAATTAACTGATGGTGAGATGCTTAGCTCGTCTTATTTATCGATACAAGAAGATTATTTCCTCCTTTTCAACTTTCCGTGCCAAAAACAATGTTTGGACTCTCTTTGAACTTTGCCCAGGCATCATGATATCTAAAAGTTTATTTCAGAGAGGGATAGTATAGTGCTGTGTGTGGGGGGAAAAACGAAAGCTTTTTGCCAACTATGGGATTCATTACAGTACAGTTCAATCCCGAGGTCGTTCGATTAGTGAAAACTATTATAGTTAGTTGTTCTTCATCATTGTATAAACTTTTGTACACATATGTATGTAAACATATGGGAGGGAGATTACTGAATAGAGATGATATTAACAGAGGATTTCCATCCATCCATTTGCCTGCACAGCAGCACTCCCGTTACAACACACGAATGTTCCATTACGAACCCTCCCAAATGATGTGCTAATATACGCAAAAACTCAAGTGGGCTACTATCATAATGAATGAGCGGCGGGCCTGGGTTATGGACTTACTTAATTCGCTCAAACTTGACTTGGGGCCTTGAGCGAAAATACACGGCGCTTAATGCGCTCACTTTTCAGATGGTAAAGGTTAAGCTCGTGTACCGTGCTCATCTTCGAGTGCGTCTCCCACAATATATCATCCCCTCAGCCCTCAACGAAATGGCATCTCACTTCCGAGTTTCTAGTGATGTAGTATTCTGGTCATTGCCCACGCACACACACACAGACACACACATACACACACACACACACACCGTATTATCGCTCACTTCAACTCAAATTATAAGCGGCTCACCGAGACGCCCCAAGGCAAGGGTTTCCTTTACGATCCGATCCACTCACTTCCATTCCTTAGCGGTCTGGAGTCGCATCTTAACATTTTCTTACTAAAATCCGCCAAAGTTCTATTCTGTCGGAAAAGGAGAGCTGGCTGATCCCGAAAATGCCCACCCCAGCCGCACAGAAACTTTCAGCATTGCGGAGCGGAGAGGAATTTCCCGCAAGAGGATATACGTCACATCCATAATAGATCCCAGTCCTCATCACAAATTCTGCTGCTTATGAGAGTAGTACCTGACTTGATCTGGTAGGGACAATGTGCTAATGTCATTACTCGCACCCGGAGTAAAGGCAGCGTCGCTGTTGTGGGAACAATGGCGATGTTCGTGGAGGAATTTTTCATTTCGCCTAAATTGATGTCAAGCGTGCTGCGGAATGGGGGTGGTGGGCGGCATCTTCACTAAACCCGTCCGTTCCGTAATGTAGTGCGAGAGGGTCGAATATCAAATTCCTATTTCTGCCCTCATTCCATATATTGTATTGTGAGCACTGGCCTTCGTTTAGGTTCGGTTACGAAAGAATATTATAATGTTGTTCTCAGACTGTGTGGTGAGAACCTCGGAGTTGGTTCATGAACCGCCGTCCTCACAGCACCTTTCGTAACCCTTCAAACATGGGATAGCATAATCTAAATTGTACGATAGGATTCAAGAGTTTTGAAAATTAAATGGGGCGTATTGATTCCCAGTAAAAGGTTGAGTATACTCAACAGTAGGCGGGAAATTTTCAAAAGGGGACTTATTTGCATCCATGTTAAAGTCCCAGAAAATGATGGTTGGCTTCCAACCTTTTCCATCGTGGAGCATGGTAGGGACGACGTTATAACGACCCGTCGTTTGAGCCGCCAGAGTTGATTAAATCTGTCATAATTATTTTGAGTCGAATATGTATGCTCTGCATTTTGAATGCGGGACATTTGGTAATGCTGTGGTATAACTGAAGCGTAAATAAAAAGCAATTTGCACGTGTGAATTCACTTGTCACTGTCAAGTCCAGAACTCTCGCAGGCTCGAGTTAGGCTTATTGTTGGCTTATAGCCTGTTTTCCTTCAACTCCAGCGCGCAAGTTCATCGTTTGACGTAAATAGTAAAATTACATGTGAAAACCTCCAGCTCAAACTGGTGTTGTGAAAAATTATTGGAGCTGCACTGGAATAGTCGAACCGTGACGGTGACCATAGCCACAGTCGTGTCGTCTCTCCACACGGATAAAAATGGGCGGAAAATGCACAATAATGATTCAATTACTCACCATAAATTACAATATGCGAGATGCACGAGCGTTTTCATATTTGATTAGCCAAACTAACTGTGGAGAATGGGTTGTCATCAGCATGGTGGGGTTGTACGGCCTTGACAGCCAGTTGCTCCGCGCGAGCAACTACACTAAAAACTGACAACCGATACATTTCAAAATTGGATTATATCCCCAGGCTGCAGTGAACTTTATTCGTGGACAAACCATGGAAACCGCATCTTACACACAAACACCTGCTCATCACACTTAATCAAACCTGCTTCAAATGCACGTCAAAATATATTGCAAGTATCACGATGTGCTCTGTGCTCTCGCTCTCATCACATTCATGTGGTGTGATGCAACCGGAAAATTCACCTGTCAATTCACTGGACCATCTTCAATAGATGGCTCAACTGCTAGGCAACCTTGGACTTGGATGACACAAGACAAAATGACGTTCCAGAACCATTACCATACTACACACGGCTCCCCATTCCCTCCAGTTAGCCAAACACGATTATAAATGCAATAATACCAAGCGTGCAGGGAATAATTGACAGCTATGGGTAAAAATTCAAAGCGACTTGCCTTGGTGGACGAAAGAGGCTGGATGAGCAGGTGCTGTAGTAGTCGTTGCGTAACTTCACTCACTCCTCGTGAACCGTGGAAAAATGTGCACGAGGGTCCACTTAAAAATTTAACGCTTGTGCGATGCAATTGTTGAAATCCGTAAAATCGTCTTTAGAGCTCTCGTCGTAGCGTAGTAAAGTTAAAATTGTCACGTATATGAAGGTAGCCATAGGAATTTCGAAGGGCTACTAATAATCAGAGGGGGTATCCATAAAACAGCACCGAGTGTTGCGGTCATATATGGGGTTTCAGAATTATTAGAAAAATCTTCCGACTAGTCTCCACCTAGTATGTGCAGGGACGGCTGGCGGAGGGGCTCTGGAGAATTTATTTTTAGCGAGGATCACGACTATCTCCCGCCTTCAGTACCCGCTTCGGATGACTTGCGTCGGCTTAATCACACCACCCACTCCATATCCTTTGACGCAGGGAAGATAACCCACGCAATACCAGTTGACGTGGGATCCGGTGAAGTTTTCGAGGCTGGTAAACCTATCAAAAGTCTGCTATTAAAATTCTAGCGCAACTGAAATGCCGACAGTTTCCAGTAACGCGTGTGCTATAAATGACTGGTTCAGGCTAACCGGGTCATCGGGTCAAATGGAATAGGTATTCGTCCCCACCCGAGATACTTGAACGGAAACGGAAAGAAATCCAAACTGAAAGGACGGGTTTCAGAAATATGGGTTAAAATTTTGAAAACTAATAGTAAGAAGGACAGGAGGGGACGGAAATTCCATTTTTGAAGTCACGTAACCCGAATATGAAATCTCGCGGCACCTTCCAGACATCCCTGGCGTGATTACAGGGCATACATCATGGCTCTTAAAACGCTCCTTTTAGTTGCATTTTCCCCCCTAAATACCACAGTAAATATTCATTTTTACAAATTTGCTACAACTGCCTCCGGAATTATGCATGAAAATGCGCTTTATAAAGCTGAAAAATTGGGTTCGCCGTGGCAGCCGTACCGCGATCCTTGTACCCGCGTAAAGTTTACACATTTTGTATTCGCTCGTGTATTATTCTGCGTGTCCCGTCATCCGCGGATTGAGGATCATCGTCACCCCAGCAAAGCATATCTCAGCTGCGTCGAATTGCCCAGCCTGCCAGCATGTGGAAAAAACATATTTCCCCCAAATTACCCTGATTTTTCCAAAATATTGCTGGCCAATACTCTTGAGACTTTTGAAATTTGTAGGACATTGTCGTACGTGAACACATCCGCTACAGTGGGTGGGCAGTGAGTGGGAGAATCCAAGTGAGCTAACTTTTGGGATGTGTTCATTGAATTATTAGCAAGTTAATGAAAGCTAAAATATCATCATCATCATCATCAGTGTACGTACGTCATGTGCGTGGAAAGAAAGGGGCATTAGCAGCTCAAATGTATTAATTTTAATGGGATTAGATCTGGACGACCTTAGAGTGAGTTGGGAAAAAGGGTTCATTGCAAAGTTTTTCCTCATTCCAATCCAATCGAAACTCGAGTCACAGCTGATAGTTGTTTGTATTTATTTAGGAAGTGCAAAAGTGTCCAGAGAGTCAAGTGTAGAGCTAAAACTATGTCATAGAAGATTTTCTCTCTAAACACCACAGGGTTGCGTCCTTCCGTACTTCCGACGACGGTATTATACTCCCACAATTTGTTGACAAACTAAACTACAAGACTGACGGAAGGAATCATCATCAACATCATCACGGTCATCAAATCATCATCATGAAGATAAAGGCGTTGTCTAGTCCTTCATTCCATTGGTTCGTTTTGGCCTACATAATTCTGGGCTGCACCGTGGTCAACGTGGCCGCATGGAGCAATGAGGAGTTTGAAATGTTCGATTTAGTTGAAGAAATTGGTGAAAATTTCTATGAAGTTTTAGGCATATCCCAGGTACAAGGCATTCATTTTTCCAAATCAACCCACTTAAACACTCAAAAGTTGTATTCAAGCCAGATGTGAATGTGCATTACTGATATTTGCAATTTTTTGTTTTTGTTGTGCAGGATGCTGGAGACAAAGAAGTGAGACAAGCTTATCGGAAATTATCTGTGAAGCTACATCCCGATAAGAACCCCAGGGAGGATGCCGAAGTGAAATTCCGTCAGGTACATGACAAAATGTGTATTAACATCAACGTGTTGCCTCCTCCAAGGTCGTGCTAAAAAAGTTCTCAACAGCTTGTAGGGATCTACGAAGTTCTTCGGAACAAAGAGCTGCGCGAGTCTTATGATCGGGTCTTAGTAGATGGACTTCCAAACTGGCGCCAGCCCATGTTCTACTTCCGAAGGGCCAGGAAGTTGGCTCTGTGGCAAGTGGGACTTATTCTGTTGGGGATCATCTCGCTGGGCCAGTATCTCGCAGGATGGGCGGCTTATTTCGAAAAAAGATTATCTATGGTACGTTCTTTAGAGTTGAGAAATTTAGTTCCAGTTCCAAATTCGAAATTATTTCAAAAGCCTAAAGTGAATTTGATTGGACAATGAATTCGTTTCGGACATGATTTCAGAAAGAGCAGATCGAAGCGAGACTTCGAAAAACTCATCGTACGAAAAAAGGTCAGAAGGAAGGCCCTACCGTGCAGGAGTTGGAAGAAGAAATGGAGCGTTATTTACCCAAGCCGAGGTATCGCTAGTGTGTTTGCATATTTTATTTTGTATTCTATTTTTTATTTATTTATTTTATTTTGTATTCTATTTTTTATTTATTTATTTTATTTTGTATTCTATTTTTTATTTATTTATTTTAGTTTGTATTCTATTTTTTATTTATTTCATTTTTAATTTATTGATTTTATATTTTATTTATTTACTTTTATTTTTAATTTATTGATTTTATATTTCATTTATTTACTTTTATTTTTAATTTATTGATTTTATATTTTATTTATTTACTTTTATTTTTAATGTTTATTTATATTTTTTTAATGTTAATAAGTTATTTCAACATTTTAAAACATATTTTTCAGCCTGTGGAACCTCGCCCCATTCCAAATCCTCCGTGGGATCAAGTATTTGATTCTTCAGTTCCCCAAGGATGTCCTCGAATACCGGGAGCAGTTACGTCTTCAGAAGGAGGAAGAACTTCGTCTAGCTGCGCTGGAGGAAGAAAGACTCGAAAGAGAAAGGCTGAAAGCGGAGGAGGCTAAAAAACCACGGAAGAGGAAGACATTTCAGCCGCCTGAAAGGGCAGGAGTGGAGGACGCTGAGACTCAGCCCATTTGGAATACTGGTGGTGAGGCCGCGGGAGGTGACCAACAACGTCCCAAAGCCTACAAGCCTCCTCCCGTTTCCGGTGGTTTATGGACGGATGACGACCTGACGGAGTTGGCCCGACTCTGCTCCAAGTTCCCTGGAGGAACTCCGGGGAGGTGGGAAAAAATTGCAGAATTCCTCAATAGGCCTGTGCCAGAAGTTACCTTCATGGCCAAAAAGGTAGGATGGATTCAAAATTTGAGCGGGATACAGAATTGCTTTTCCAAATTCAAAACTGTATGTTCTTTTATTAGTATCGCACATTTTTTAATATCTCAGGTTTTGGAGAAACTTGCGAGTAAGTCTGCTGAGGAGGAGGAGTCTGAGATTCCACAAGTCAAGTCCAAAGTGAAGACGAAAGGAGGTAAAGCTGATGCTATCGCTGCGACTGCTGCACAAACTGACTCCCGTTCCGTGGAAAACTGGTCCGTTGAGGAGCAGAAGGCATTGGAACATGCTTTGCAGTGCTACCCAAAAGGTGCTATTGAGAGATGGGATAAAATTGCTAAAATGGTCCCCAACCGATCGAAGGTAAAATTTTTCATAGGTGCTCTTTCTTAACGAGTGGAGTTAATGCATACTTATGAATTTACTCTGTGCTATGTAATTAATGTATATTTTTAATTCCTTTCCAGGAGGAGTGCATGCTCAGATTTAAGTACGTGGCGGAGAAGGTGAAGAAGAAGAAGGAGAAGGAGACGTTGGAAGTTGTTGCAACGGAGTCAGAGCCACCTCAGGCGGAGGAACCTTCCAAAACCAAGCCTGATGCTCGGAAAAACGAACCTGAAGCTCCGAAAATCGAACCGGAAACTCCCATTAAGTCCGCAGCCCCTCCTGATGAAAACGTCCTTGAAGAACCTGGATGGGAGGAGACAAAAAAGACAAAAAAGTCGAAAAATAAGGCTCGTGCAAAAGCTGAAACGAAGGTAGAACAGGTTGATTCCCCTGTTGAGGAAGTGCCCATTGTTGAATTCGTTGCGCCGGAGCCTGTTAAGGTGGGGCCTTCGAAGAAAAAAAAGTCCAAGTCTCCGGCAGTACCTGAGCCTAATGAGGAACCCCAAACTTCCAAGATATGTCCAGTGACAATCAGCCCCTCAGTTGAAACGGAAAAGGTTCTCACTCCCATTCCCATTGCTCAACCATCTGATGACGCAAATCAAAATGACATACGAACATCAGCCGCTTCATCGGTAGTAGCATCACCGGCGGTGGAAGTAGATAGCATCGCATCCCAACTCCAGTCCCTCGTGGAGGAGTCTTTCAAGGAAGTCAGTACGGAAGATGAGCCCCTGAAAGAATCTGTTTGCCGAACAGACTCAAAGTCTTCCAGCAGCGAAGAGATTGAATCCATAGTTATAGTTAGGGGAGAGAAGGATAATTCTGTGGAGCGCAAAAACTCATCGTCCTCTGATAATGACTGGTGTGTAGTTGACGAAAGTGACGGGAATTGATGGCGGGTTTCCTAAGTTTCCAATTAAGTTTTAAAAAATATCATTTCCACTACACCGCGGCATTTTTGAATCTTTAAAAACTGAACCGTTGTTGCACGACTCACGCTGACGTCAAAATTTATTTGTCCCCGTATAGGCAAGGTTTTTCCTGAAACATTCTGCGGAGAATTTAGTCGTTCCCTCTGTTTTGACCAAGTTTTGTATTTTCCTTGCCCGTAGTGGACAGCACACACAAAAATAAAGCCAACTATTTTGTCTCTATGAATCTGGTTCAACATTCATAAATTCTTGGACCATTCCCGTCTGGGGCGAGTGTGCTGATCTAATGCACACAGAGGAATGTTGAACGTGCACTATATGCATACTTGGGCATTGGAGCCGTGGGCGCGAGCATTTGAACTGAATTGACGTGGCAGCGAACAGTGAACAGTGTATGTATGCGTATAGAGGCAGAGGGGAAGAGCTGACACTGACGAAAAGCTTATGCTGAACGCGTCAGTTTTCCGGCGACTGACGCGGTTTGACAACTAAATCAAACGCTCATTAGGGCCTCAAAGTTAAGCGTATTTGGTAAAAACTTTCTATTTCCCGCACCGAAGGACAAGTTGCCGTGAAAATGGGACTGGTTGAGTGGTACAATGAACTTCACATGGTGAGAAAATTTAGGCAAATCAACTAGGGTGGTTTTCATATGTGCACTTTTGAGAATTGAATAAGTAGTCTGCGGGGATTACTTATTCACTTCCTTGTGTCTCTTAATGTAAACTAAACTGTATTTTTTTGTTGCAGGATTATGACGGCCAGGCCCGTGCGGAGAAGCTTTCACGAATTATCATTCTCTTGTTCGGCGTGAGTTTTTATTGACGATCCTAATTGTTCATGTATGACATGTGTATTCTGAACAGATGTTGACGGTAGAAATAACTCTGGGATTAATTCTGTGAGACTTTAAGATGAGTTTCGTGTCGTTGTAGGCTGTGGGATTCATCTGGGGCTACATCATTCAACAATTTTCGGAAACCGTTCGGATTCTCGGAGCTGGTTTTGTGTTAGCTGCTATTGTAAGTAGAAGTTTGATCCTCGTATGTAATTTTGTTTCGCACTAAAGTACGCACTTGGTTCGTTTAGGCTGATTTTTTTATTTCGTTAATAATAATGGAATAATTTGTATTGTACTTAATAGCTGGATAATATTTTGGAATTTGTCATGACAACTTCCCTCTGCAAAGTACTTTGAGATTATTTTGGTTCTCGTTTTTTCATCATGGTTAGATTCAAATAATTTCATATATGAACTGCACAACTGCAGTTTATGAATATAAGTAAGAATGCATCATTTTTGTTACGCTTATATAACCAAACCCGCGAATTTCGAAATGTACGTGGGTTCCATAAGATTAATGATTGATGCGCTCTTGCCGTCTTTTACATGTATACTGACGTGTTATAGTTTCTGCTCATAGCCTCGTGTATTTACCCTTGCATATATGAATCAGTTCCACCATTCAAATTTGAATAATCTGAATGACTTGTTTATAAGTATTGTGCTCTCATGAAGTGCTCTCTTCCCTCTTCTTTACAGTTAACCATTCCACCGTGGCCAATATACCGAAAGAAACCACTAGGCTGGCAGAAGCCCCGCCCGCACGGGGGTGACGCTGAAACGTCGGAAAGTAAGGAAAAGAAGAAGAAGAAATGACTCTTGCACGTTTGATGATGATGATGAGAATTTGGCTGGGAAATCATGCTGTCTCGTCTCTCGTCCTCATGGCTTCCTCTATCATTGCGTTCGAACTATTTGCTCTATACTTTTGTGGTACCGTGATACAATAAAAATCAAATTTGTTCTCCCAACTTCCCGCCTCCATATATAGCAGTTCCTCCTTCACTCACAATAATAATAATAATTAATAGACCCAATGTTATTAGCTGCTCTGTGCATGAGATGATGTGCGGCCACACATCGATAAAACAGCAAACGTTGACCACCCGCTGCACTGACGAGGCGAGTGCTACTGCTATTACCGAACCAGTACTGTGGCGGTTATTGCGCTTACATGACAGTCCATTTGTAGAGAATAGCTATGGAAGACATCTGCCGAACCTTGATGTGTCTTTACAGGGTACACGTACTGGGTGGCACCGGTCTGATAGGGAGTCGAAATGCCGCCAAAAAGCCACAACCGTCACCGGTCGTAGAGATGTGAGCAGTTTTCATTTATTTCAAAAAAATGCGACAAAC
>WJFA01003185.1:0-13574 GCA_009870155.1 Pseudobourletiella spinata | reverse complement strand
ACTACACCGACTGTGACCTGCCATAAAGTAGTGCCGGTCATAAAGTGAATTCAAAATGTAATGGCGGGCTGCCATTGAGTAAATCCCTGCCACGTGACCGGCTGAGTTCCCACGGCGGAAACACAAGTTGAGTTGGCCTTTGCCGAGTTTTGCCATATACATGTGGGCCGAGCCGTATTGTGGGGTAACCTAATAAAGGCGATTATTGCATCACCATCCAACAATAAGATTTTTGGACGAAACTTTCAGTTTCTTTGTCATATATTGTTGGATTAAGCTTCGCTAATCCATTCAAATCCTCACAGTTTCGCAGAACTTCTCAAGAATCTTCGCTTCATCCGCTCCGCTGCTGCAAACTTTAAAATTGCCATCGTTTGCAACTCCCACTCCAGCCAATAACGTCACCGCAATTTCAGAATCTTGCAAAATATACGGAAAAATCTGAAAAAGTAAATATTCATCAAAATGGCCACAGCCGACGCCATGGCTGCACAGCAGAAAGTTACGCAGCGGATGAGCGAAATGGTGGACGAGTTGGATCGGACTCGGCTCAGAAAAATTCAGGTTTCTTTTTCGAATTTAGCACCGATTTTTTTCAGTCAGTTCTAGTAAAGTTTAATCTGTGAAATTCAACTAAAAGCTGATATTTTTATTTTACTATTACAGCTTAAAATGCACCAATGTGCCACCAATTGTTGTCAAAATGAGACGGCGTCGTTGGAGCAGACTCAAAAGTGCATAGAAAAGTGTTCCCAAGGGGTCAATAACGCACAGAATTTCGTTCAACAGGAGATTGGAACCTTTCAAGTGAGCTGTATTTTTATTGCTGATCTGATTTTCAAGTGTGATTCCAATTTTGATTTTGATTTTACCACCGCGTTCATTTTCTCTTTTCTGTAGAATCGACTTCAACGGTGCGTTCTGGATTGCCAGGATGATGCCAAAAATAAACTCGGTCCGAATCCGTCCGATTCAGAAGTGAGTCGATCAGAGACTGAACTTGCCACTATTAAAAAAGTTTTTAAAAAATCAGATTTTTCATATCATCATTTTGAAAATTTTAAGGTTGAAGTTGCCAAGGCCGGTTTCGAAGTGTGCGCCATCAAATGTGTGGACAATCATGTTACCTTACTGCCGGATTTATTAAAACGGATGCAGAAGCACTTAGAGCCCATTATGAAGGATTGAATCCTCGTAATTATTCCTCGTCAGAAAATCTTGTGAATGCCACGGGATAATTATTAGTCAGAAGGAGTGTTTGACTGCCAATATGTAAATTCACTCACGTTTAGTTCCAGTGTTATTTCGCGAAAAATAAAAATAGCCGTGCGGTTAGAACTTATCTGTAGACTATCAGCGTAAAAAATCCTCATTTTTTCTGTGCTGTTACCTGTTATCGTGTAACAATAATTATTATTGCTTGCCAACGTGTCATCGAACCGTTATGTGTTTTTTTTCTCAAAATCTGTACTTTTTGCTGTTTAGATCGAAGTGCTTCTAGGCAGAGAAACATTCCATGTGGAATGCATGTGAAAATTATTATTATTTTTGATTACTGTAAATAGCAACTCTGATGTTGATTTTCGTTATTTTTGCTTTTCTTTTTAAAAATGGGCCTATTGAAATGACCGTGACATAATGGCCAGATTCTATGTAGGGCGAGATTGAAGCTGTGACTGAATTCCATAAAAAATTGTGGCAATAGTAAATTCGGCACAGAGCTGATATGTGTGAATTTTTAATTTGCAGTAATTTTTCATTTACTATTTTTTAATTTTGATGCTTCATTGACATTTATTCCGGACATCCAGCGACCTGTAGGACACTACTAACAATGCCTACGAACAACTAACAAAGCTATATAGGTAACGGGGATGAAAACTGACACAAATTCTCACAATTTAAAACTTGCGTCATGAACATCATAAAATTCATAAAAACTCAACTGAATTTATGAGATCTTTCCTCAATGACTTGCGTTCATTTGGCGGGCTGACATAAAAGGCTGAAATATTTGAAAATTACATTTAAAAAAATTATATACAAAATCAGTTTGCACACTTTTCCAAACCCTAGAGCTATCAATGGTTCTTCCTACCGACCCCATCAAACAACTTATTTCCTCGAATTTAATGTGCATTCACAGCGAGACATAGTGCGTTTTTTACTGCATTTCTAATATCGAGCAACTCTGCGTCAAACAAGTGCGCGAGGAAACAAATCATTGGTCCAAATAGAGTAAAAATTAGAGTTAACAATATTGATGCAGTTAACTTAATAATTAATTACTCTACAAATCTTGTGGATTAAACATTCCCTTCGCCCGGCGCAATATGGAATCCTTGGAGGGATCATACGGATGATCTTTCGAAGGGATTTCAAGAACTGCTGGTACTGCACTTGAGTGTGTATCGATCACATGACGAATCATCTCTGCAATCTGAAAAAAAGAGAAAAAAACCAAAACAATTTTAACAATTTTTACTTTGATTTTGTGAGCTCCACAGCTTTTTTAAAAAATCCTCACATTTTGACTAATAAGGATAATGTCAATATCGTCCCGGCGTAGAAACTTCTTGAAAGTCTCTTCAACTTCGCTCACGCTCGTGTCTGGAAAATCAAAGCAAATTAATGCGCAATTAGCAACAAGGAACATCCCAATCAACAATAAAACCAAATAACTAAATCAAACACCAAAAAAATACCAAATACTTTCATTGTAATTTCAAAATTAGTAATAAATAATAGCAATGAGCTGGATTATCATTCAAATTAATTTGTAAAGAACACTTATAAATGCTATCTATTGACTTACTCTTGTCCACCACCATAAAGTTGGCCTGGCGATTCTTATTTATTTCTCCAATTCCGCCTAGCAAAAAACCCACGCACGTGTCCTGCCAAAAGCGCAATAAAAAATTTCAATTTCACGGCCTGCACACTCCTGCAAAATGATGACAAAATAATAAAATAAATTACAGCTAAAAACCCACCTCGTCACCTATCACCGCAATTAACTTGCCACGAATCGAAGAATGCACAGACATGGTCCGCACAGCTCAGGTTCCACAAATGCCTCAACAAATGCAGCGGATCGGTTGCACCAGTTTATTATTTCGCTTCAAACAACCTGGAATAGCTGGGAATTACAATCAAATCAAATCAATGCTGGAATTCCACGCCGTTTTCATGAGGTTTCTTCAGAAGAACTGCCGTAACCGACTGGGCGCCAATGGTGGTTGGTAATGGTGACTGATGACAGGCTAAAAGTTCAGTATTTTTTACCGAATGTAATGCAAAGCCCAGGGAGGCACAACTTGGCCGACAGCCAACGGCGGTCGATCGAAGTTAGCGTAGAATCTTTGGTTGTGCCTGAATATTGAGAATCAATTAAAAACAAATTTTTAAGAGAACCAACAGTCGTGTAGTTCAAAGCCAGGGGCTCAGTAATAATTATCAATAAACTATTAATAATTAAAATGACCAATTAGCTTATTCTCAATTGTGATTGAACTCGAAAGAATCATTAAAACTGTAGTTAATTGTATTGCTAATTATTAATTGAGCGCTTCGAGGCACCCTTATTGTGCTAACTATTGGCAAATAATTGGAGTAAGTTCTCGGTCACTTACATTTTCACCTGAATTTCTACATTGGACAACGGGGACACCGTAGTTTTGGATTGTCCCTGGTCACTTATTTGGACTTCCAAAATCAATTTTGACAAAGGCTACACAGCGACATTCGCACTTACGAGGAGCACCCAAGGGCTGGTTACGCCATACCAGAACGGAATGCGCACCGTTTTCGGCACTGTTTGAAACATGGGAAAGTGCCCAACTTTATTGCACATGGCCCGACTCACAGCCAATAAATATTAAATCTAAAATTAATTTTTAGACTTTTTTTGATACTCGTCTTTGTAAATCAGTTTGGGAAATCAATTTGACCGTTTATTTTTCATGTGAGCACCAGTATCACTACTGTTTGGAGATTGCTTTCAATTCGTTCAAAAGACACTTTCTACAGACAGATGGACAGACAAGATGGCTGCGTTAAAATCGTATGTGCGACCTACCATCTTAGCCCTTAGCCAGCAGCGCAGGCACACCACGGCATTGATTTTGGTCATTTATATTAAAAATCGTGGTATTTTCAGCATGTCGCACATCTAAGGAACCAGCTCGCTGTTCTACACGATCATGGTAACAGCAGAGCAAAACATTCCACGGCCTCATCTTTGGATTGCTAAAAAACCATTGATTGATCTCTGCCAAGGCGTTTAGGTTGTAGAACCAAAAAACTATGACACATAGTTTTGGATACCCCCTACAACATAATGCATTGAACTTACTGATAATTCAGGATGGTTTTTAGTCCAGTGGTTTGTCATCATCGGCTGTTGAATGGCCCACTTAATCGGTTGTCGGCTGTTGGTACTACTCCACGAAATTTCGACGATTGACGGCCAACTTTACCCGACAACCGCTAGCTGTCGGCTAACTTATGGTACCCTTCCCCATACGTGAGCCGCATACTGCGGGAATGGAACCGCCGCTGTTCAAATTCCTCGTCGTCATGTGACGGAGGCTCCTGCAACAAGATGAATCCAAGTCCACCGTTCATGTTTGTGTGCCATTTAGTGGCACTACTGGGTGTGTATGCATTATGCCGCCGAACCTGGTCCGTGGAACTGAAGAATACGCATAAGACGACCCCTATTTTCCTGTGGGCTTTAACATAACGAAGGTCGCTATAATAAAAGTTGCTACTTCATATAACCCTGGAACGTTATCATCATTGGGGAAGCATCATTCAGTAGTGGAAGATACTCTCCTTGTGAAATCTCATCTCATTCCTACTGTTTCCACGGACACGGCTCAGTTCATCTCACCTGCTCCGCCGGGACGGAATTTCCACGGCCTCATCCTTCCACCCCGCATCCTCATCATTATCATCATCATCAGCTTGAAAAAAACGCTTTCATAGTCTCATCAGATCTTGTTACCGGTGGATGACCCATCCCGAGTCAATCAATCTCTGCTATTCAGCTCACACATAGTCAAACACACACCTCAAACTATAGCCATAATCGGAAATCAGTGAATTAGTGCCATGGTAAGTTTTTTCGTCAAATTTCCCTTGTAAATAATTTCAACTTCAATTTCTCCCGCCTCCATCCAACAATAGGACCATGGCAATCAATTAATTCCTCAGATTTCAATGACCTCAATATTGACGACATGATCGATCTAATATTTATGTAGAACATAAAAACCCTACTGTCACGTCATGTCTTTGACTGACGCCAGTGCCAGTGTAGTTTTTAAATCGGATTTGAAACTGATGAGTTTTTGCTATTGCTCTTCAAGGATGTGTACACACATTTATGGTCCTTTATTGACTTGCCTGAATTCGGATGCGGTTTTTTTCATATAGAGTCCAACCGCAGCTTGATCATCTGTGTTTACCATCATTCTGCTCGTTGTTAGTTGTTATTTGGACTCTGTGGGATGATCATATATATGAACCTGTCATGTGTATTAGTGTAATTATGTAAGCTTTCCCAGTACAAAAGTTAAAGTTGTTTTGTACTATATAGATTCTGTCCATTGGGTCGTCGTGTGGCATGGCATGATGCCTGACACGCAGTGTGTGCTTAATGTATGACCTTGACTTTTTTCGGCTCGGCGCCGTCTATTTTTACTCCTAGAGAAATTTTTTCAGTCCACTCCACTATATACTATAGCAATGTTTTCGTACGCATGATCTTGAGCTTCAAAACTGGTTCTTTTATTTTGAAACATTTCCCTGCGGATGAGGAGGCTTCTCATAGCGCTAGCAGATTGGCATCTTTAGGAGCGTACAGGATAGTGTAAATAGCAGGTTCGTTACTTCCACGCCACCGTGTAACCACCGTAGTGAGCATGGAGTTAAACAAAATCCCATTGTTGATGGAAATCTGGTGATTTGATTTTTCATCCCGCTCACTCTCAGTCAGCCACAAAAGATTTGAGCATTAACGTATGAGCTTCACAAAATCATTTGATATTTATTTGTCAGTAATCTCCTCTCACTCAGTCAGTGGGTTGAAATGCTTTGGAAATGGTGATAACATTTGAGAGAGCTCCGAGTACTCAACTGATGATGACTGATGATGAGTAGCAGCTCACAGAGAAAATATTGATAAAAATCCAGAGGTTGTCCCAATGTAATGGCTCTTTCAGGAGCCCTCGCTGTGGCTACTGGGTTACGAATAGTGGAGAATTTACGTCGCAAATTACACTAGCATGATTATCATGATGCTCTTGTTTGGCATTCATGTATCAATATCAATTATTAACTGCACCGGCCATCATTACTGGGAGCCTTCTAACTGAGCTAACTGACGACGACGACAGACAAGGGAACTATACGCTGGTATTGATAATTATACAAAAGTGGACTCACTTGGAGAGGAAGTTATGCGGTTCTCAAGTGGGTGTGTATCAGTGTGTGTGTATGTGTGTTTGTATTGGTGTGTGTGTTCGAATATAAATTGTGTACATGTGTGAACCATATGCAGATGAACCAGATGAACAGGCTTTGATCTCAAGGTTTAGAGCTCTTGAAGGTCTCTAGACACATTGTCACTTGCTTTTAATGTGCTACGTGCTACTACAGTACGTAGTACGACTGGTCAAAATTAAAAACATTTGAGAATTATCTGAGCCCTGAGGGTAGATTTGTGGATCACTTACTACTGTAAGCATCTTAAGGCAGGTCCAACTCTACAGATAATTTTTCGACGTATATTTTTCTGCGCCTATTCAAGCGCGTGGGTTATATATTATTACATGTGCCATATATATTGTCATCTGTGTGTAAGAATATAGAAAAAAACCACGACGCACTTTCCTATGAGGTCGCGTCATGTCATAAATTCCAGGTGCCACGCATTGACTTGCTTTTTTTCTAGCGGGGAGTGTATCGTAGTATTATGTTGTTGTAGCAGTAGCAATTTATGCTGTGGATATGGTTCAGGTTCTCGTGGTATGAACAAGCTGTAGTTGTTCCGTCTCTATAAGAAGACCTGCAAAATTTTTGTCGCCAAGAGGGGCACACTTTTAGATTAGATTACATGGGTGGAGGTTACAATTGAACTGTGGGAGCAACCTGCGCAGGAGGCAGGAGTTTTCTAGGAACGGTTCGCTATCGCTACTGTCGTGCGTGATCTTAAAACTAATGTTGGCGCCGGGTCTGGTGGGGATTCTGTTATCCATGCATAATTTACTGGGAAGGAAGACGGGCGGGAAATCTGACTATTAGTTCAGAAGTATAGTAAATATGGCGTAGAACTTTGCCGGGATTATTGTGAAGGAAAGCTCAAAACTTGGTCGGAATTCACGGCCGAGAAAAGGCCATGCATTTCCTTATCATGAGGAATATTCCATGGTTTGCTCACCCTAAAGTTTCTGGAAGAATATCTGTGTTGTTGTTATTGTTTGCGTGATTTTTAGAACGTTGAACTCTCATTCTGTGAGGNTTATCATGAGGAATATTCCATGGTTTGCTCACCCTAAAGTTTCTGGAAGAATATCTGTGTTGTTGTTATTGTTTGCGTGATTTTTAGAACGTTGAACTCTCATTCTGTGAGGAAAATATTTGCGGGAAATTTAAAGAAGTGAAGAAATAAAAAACCTTCAAAATGTTGCCGGGAACAAGGAACAACCAATAAAAACCCTGAAAAATATTTACGTAATTTTTACAACGTTGAACTCTTATTCTGTGGGGAAAATATTTGCGGGAAATTTAAAGCAAAGAAATAAAAAAAAACCTTCAAAATATTTGCGGGAAATTTAAAATCAACAAATAAACCTTCAAAATACTTATGTAATCGTCTGCATAAAGTCCAACATTATTCGAACATGCTGACGATTGCGCACGTAATTTTACCCGTTTTCTTATTTAGACTTCTGTCCACAGACTATTAAGTGGGTGTTCAGCGAATTGTCACAATGTTTTGCCTAGGGATTCATTCCGCAAATTCGATCCTCAACATTATTGCAATATTTACCGTATAGTATGTACTCGAAGACTATTATTTTCGTATCTTTTTTTCAAAAGTTAGCTTGCTCACTTAATAAAAAATGTCAGACGAGCATGGCGACTGGCGACGAACCTTCCGTATCAAGTGGTTTTCCTCACTCATGTTTTACAACTCCTGCGTGGCTATAAGAAAAACCATATGCAGTAGAACCTCGTTTATCTGCCCCCTTCAATTTTGGTCGTTTTCCACAATAGTGGCCTAAGTGCATATTAAACTATCCCTTTTATACGGTTGAAAATTCCCGGTTCCAGACAGCCGGAACATCGAGGTTGTAAACTGTGTAGTAAATATGAGCTTACGGATGACGTTTGTAAATTTGTCGTCGTCATAACGTGGCAAAAAAGGATCGGCCTCATTATTTTATTGACAAGTTGACTGATTTATTATAGCGGATATAATGGGGACAAATATACGCATTGTCATTGTAATTTGATCCCATTTTCCCGCTGTGTGTGTGCACAGTTATTGTAATTCGAATTGCCATGAGTTTATCCTTGAAAATGAGTCTACGGTTGGGCGGGGCGCGGGATTGTTCAATCTGCTCCAGAATATTGAAATTCTGGCTATAATTTTCGTAAAGTTAAAGGCAAAACCGTTGAGAGTTGGTCATATAATTCTGTACGACACTGTTTATTCATGCACATAAATGTCCGTATATAGTAGTTGGCCTCTTCACTTGACCTGCTATATAATTACAAGTTGTGCTGGGCGACTGCGGATTGTTATCTTTATTTTCTGTTCATGTGTCGCAATCGCAATATTTTATATATATTGAGGATAAGGCGCTTATCATATTTTTGTCCCAGTACAGCAGCCTTGTCAACCTTGACCTTCCCTGGCTATTCTGCAGGCCGGCCCACATGTGGGCCACATGACCAGCCCCCTCTGATACTGATGTGGACATCACTGGTGTCCAATGTATTTACACTAGAGTAACCGCAGTAGATTTCAATCTACGGGACTTTGGTTTTCGTTCGCGTATTTTCGTTATTGTTGCAAACTTTGAACGAGCCATTCGCGAAAATGGTGAAAAGTCATATTTGCCGGGCGGGGGCGTGGGGCGTACCAGTTGTTGTTGATGACAGAAGGCGACTATCTTCTTGGACGATGGACCGTTTATCAGAGGATGGCGGCAGGGGTTCATCTCAAGTTATTATTGTGATGATGAGTTTACGGATGAGTTAAAGCCGTAAAAAATCTGTAGTCCAAGTTGCTCAACCCCATGAGTCCGGCTCGTGACTCACGAGTCAGTAAAATTTTGTGCATGTACAGGTTGTCCACAAAAAATTGTGTCCCCATAAAATTGCACATCATGGCAGTGTGTCCTCCAAAACGTGATCGCTTAAATTTAAAACAATGATTTTTAAATATCGAGACTGTACATTTCGAGCGAGCTATTGTACAGAACTTTACAAAATAGATACTCTGCTATTAGATTAGAAATTGTGCTGGTTGGCGGGCCAGCGTGTCTGTCTGGATGCCGGACGTGTTCTGATATGGTAATAGTTCCATGTCGTTCTATATTATGCGTAAATATGAGGAAATAGGAAATGTGATTAATATCCTCCTCCTGTAGTAGCATGGACATGAAGCTCACTGAGATTGTCAAGAGAATATTAATATTATTATTGGTGGAAGAATGAGATGAAATAATAATGGCCCATTTCGGGGATAATTTATGCTCATTTTCAGCCAGACCATCAAACTGCATTAGTCTTCCAATCGTCCCGTCGTTGTTCAGTCCGCCGCAGTTAACTAACAGAGTCTCGGCGGATGTGACTTCTGAAGGAAATCCCATTCATGTGTGTGTGTGTGTGTTTAGGCTTGGGGAAATATTCCCATTAGCTTATTTATTTCATGATAGAGCCAAACTCGCAAGTGTGAGATACCAGGCTGGCATCCGAGCTATTAAGTAGTGTGAACTATCGCACGCCGTCCAGTTTACATTCCGAGTCTGAAGCCTGTCGTGCTGTCGTGTGCGGTGTTGTTGGTCGTAAAGTTGGCCGTCGGGATTAGCCAGCCAGCTTTTAGTATTAGAATTTTATTAGACCGGCGTTGACGTCAGTGTTTTCCAATAAATTGATCCAAAAAATTGAAACCAGATTGAATATCTTGAGCATCCTGTATTGTACTGTACTGGAGATTTGAAGTAAACTTGTCAGCTTGAGTTTTGAAAAAACCCGTAAATCCAGTTCAATCCGTGTCACTGCACTGCAATCCGCGTTTCTGCCATAATTTTACTGTGAAACCTAATTACAAAGGAGCAAAGTGTGAAAGTTAAAGTGTCGTTCAAAATGGAATGGTTAGGATTTGGAAGCTCCGCCAAGGTTTGAATTTTTTTCAAGAATGAGTTACATTCAGACGGGAGTTTTTAAATTTAGAATTATGAGCCGGGAGAGTCACAAATCACAAAAGTGACACGTGTGCTCTGTGATTGTGTTGAAATTCTGAAGGAATTAAATCACTAATTTTAAATATGGTAAAATAATAATAATTGTGGTTTTCCAGACGTCCAAACGAGCTGGATCTCCGTCGGAAGCGGCTGAGTTTACTCAGCTGACAAAGCGGGATGCCTTGGTGCGGATGAGCCATGACCTCCAGGCCTTGGCTGCCAAGGCTCAGGACAGTGAACGACCCGTAAGTTATCATCATCACCATCTCATTAAAACTGTGGTCATGATTTCATCATCATCTTTGAGTTATTAATAAGTAATTTTGATTACAAGATCAGATTTTGATAAATTAAAGATTTAAAATTCCCGCATATGATTTTACAGATTACACAAAACTATATCGGCGCGCTCGTATGAAGGGGAATTTGAAAAAAAGTGATGGTTAAATATGATCCAGTTTTCCATATCTATCATACATTATGTCAACATGGTTGAGTAATATTCAACATCAATGGTAATAAAATGTTGTAGAGATAATGGGAGTATCATGAGATTTCCCTGATTTTATTGTCAGGGATGTTACCATTGACTGAATGAGTTAGATAATGCCAAAGGTGTGATAAACGGTCAATAATTGTAGTAGCCAGTTCAACTCCGGAATCCGAACCCTCATAACTGTGTGTAGAAATCTCATGAAATCTTAAAGTGTTTTTCTACACATTTTGGAGGGATTTTTAAGTGATTTTCGTAGAAAATTTTGGAGGGAAATTTTCAAAAGTGGTTTTAGTACAAGATTTTGTAGGGATTTTTGAACTGGTTTTGTACAAGATTTTTGAGGGAATTTTTCAAGTGGTTTTTATACGTACATTTTGGAGGGAATTTCTCAAGTGGATTTTTTACAAGATTTTTGAGGGATTTTTGAACTGGTTCTTGTACAAACTGTGGAGGGATTTTTCAAGTGTGTTTATAAGTGCGGTCGGGGAAAATGGATAAATTAGACACGAGCCGGCTGAAAAATCTGGTACTGCCAAAGGCTTTTAAGTGCTTACGGGGTATCCCGAATGTTTTGCGACACCCTGTATAGCGGATCCGGAATTACTATAAATTTATTGTAGGTTGCTAATTTCATTATCGTGAAACTGAATGGATTTTTTAAAAATTTGTATTTTCAGCTCATCGAGAAGGAGTTTGAGGGGTTCATGAAGATTTTTAGCAATTTTCTCCAAGGATCGGGAACTTCGATTGATTGGAGCAAGATTGAGAAGTTGCCAGCGGGGTCTGTGAGGGATTACAATACACTTGAAGCCCCAGATGCGGGTCAAGTTACCAAAATGTTGTCTAAACTCGTCGTTTTGAAACTCAACGGTGGTTTGGGAACGTCCATGGGTTGTCGGGGTCCCAAATCTGTCATCCCGGTAATGCCGAGTTTATCATCAGGACGAAACAAAATTTGAAACGAAATTCTTGAACTGTAAATTTGTGTGTTTTAGGTACGAAATGACCTGACCTTTTTGGATCTAACGGTGCAACAAATTGAGTATCTGAACCGGACATACAATGCGGACGTCCCGCTCGTCCTCATGAACTCCTTCAATACTGACGAAGATACCGAGAAGGTGACAGAGATTTCCACGTTATTTTTGGAACATTTTTAGATTCCCGCCTCATTTTTGAAACATTTTTAGATCCCCGTGTTATTTTTGGAATATTTTTAGATTCCCGCCTCATTTTTTAAATATGTTTAGATTCCCACGTTATTTTTTGAATATTTTTAGATTCCCGCGTCATTTTAGAATTTTTTTTAAAATTGGGATTGGCGGGGTTCTAAAATTTGCAATTTTATGTTGTAGATCATCAGGAAATACGCAGGTTTCAAGGTGAAAATCTACACATTTAATCAGAGTCGCTATCCCAGGATCAGCAAAGATCATTTGACGCCAATTGCCAAGACTCCGCGGACTCAAGATGACATTGATGCGTGCGTACTTACTGAGTCGCTCAATAAGTATCATTAAAACCGGAAGGAGGGCTCATGGATCCACGTATGTTTGACCTTGCAGGTGGTATCCCCCGGGTCACGGTGATTTTTACCTATCCTTTGACAACTCTGGCCTCCTCAACCAGTTCATTCAGGAGGGTCGGGAGTACTGCTTCATCTCCAATGTGGACAACTTGGGGGCGACGGTGGACTTGAACATTTTGGACATGCTGTTGAAGAACACGACGGAGCCGCCGATTGATTTCGTCATGGAAGTGACTGACAAGACGAAGGCTGATGTGAAGGGCGGAACGTTGATACAGTATGACAATCATTTGAGACTTTTGGAAATCGCTCAAGTCCCCAAGGAACATGTGGATGACTTTAAGAGCATCAAAACCTTCAAGATTTTCAATACAAATAACATTTGGCTCCGACTTCCAAGTGAGTTTTTGTTTTTTGAATTTTGGAGGTTTTGTAAGTGTTCGTAATCGGACTTGATGGATTTTTATGTAATCGGGCAGGTATCCAGCAGGCCTTGAAGAATCAGTCGTTGGACATGGAAGTTATCGTTAATAACAAGACTTTGGACAATGGGCAAAACGTCATTCAGGTGGGCATTGACTCATCATGGTAACATTTATTATTTGAGGGTCGTTCTGGTTTGCAACTGCAGGATGCTAATGAGTGATTTATTAATTTTTAATGTGATAGTGTTTGATGTAATTAATTAATTATTTAGGTATTTATCATTTTTATTATTTTTCATTTTCTGTGTTTCATTTCGTTTTCATTATTTTTTTATTTGCTTTGTTTTATTGTTTTTGGCTTATTTATGAACCGTTTTTTATTATTAATTGATTTGCTATTTTTATTTTTTTCATTCATTCAGTTACCATTTTTTATCATTTTTTCATTTTCCGTGATTTACTTTTTTTTATTACCATTTTATTTTTATTTTATTTGCCATTTTTTATTTTCATTATTTTATTCATACATTCACTATTTTTGTTGGGTAATTTCATAGTAATCCGGAAGGGTACCAAGGTGTTCAATTTTCGAATTCCTCGCAGTGTATGATCCTCCCACCGAGTACTTTACATTTCGCGCTATG
>WJFA01003184.1:0-13577 GCA_009870155.1 Pseudobourletiella spinata | reverse complement strand
CCAAGACGACGACAGGGATTGAACAAGTTGAGAGTGCCGCCAAAACTTGGGCGATTTCTTGGCCCATTTGTAATTTGGGCAAATTCTTGCGCGGCGGGTTGATGTGTTTCGGTACATTGAAGTGAGTGAGTGTGTGTGTGTGTGTTTGTGTAGGAAAAGCAACTCACGTTTGATTTCCGCTGCCCCATTGCGGTGCAGGTAAAATAAAAGTTGTAGCAAAAGTGCCTCTCCGCTCAGCTTGTTATTTTCCGCCCGAAACCCCTCCGTCCGCGCTGTTTCAATTTACTGGTTTTTGAAAATCCGCGGTTCGGGTAGATACGGATCTTGATCGAATGAGTTTTCATTTTACCAAAGTATTAATGTGGGCAATGTGAGTGAGTCAACTGTTGGTTTTTTTTCTAAAAAAAACATGCTTGATTTTCATTTTTATTTTCCATTTCCTTTCAGTCCGAGTTGATTTTTTTGGATGTGCAAAAAAATCAGCTCATTGCGATTTCCCTGCGAATGTTCCCATTATTCCAGTTTTCCTCGTTCCATTCCCTCCATTTTGCTTTGCACAATTTTGCTCATGTCGAATTTATGAATTAGATCTGTCAAATTTGGAAAATGTTGAAAACATCTTGTTTTTTTCAAATCTTGTAAAATCGTAATTTTTTCAAATCTTGGAAAAATTGTATTTTTTCTCAAATCTTGGGAAAATGTTTTGTTTTTTTTTTCGCAAATCTTAGAAAAATTTTCTGGTTTTTTCTCAAATGCGAATTTAAAATATTTTACCAGTTTATTTCATGGAATTTGATTTCACAACATTTCTATTTTATATGTACATCATCTAATTATCACAGTCGTAATCTCCTGTTCAAAATTAGCCATCCCAGTCAGTTCCGAGGGGTACTTGACACTATTCTACGGCTCTGTATTACAAACCCCTTGGAACAACATGCCAAATTGAGACAATTCCAAGTACAATGAGATCTAATATGTCCACTATCTCATGATGATGTAGATATTTGTACTCTCATGTAGATATTTTTAAATGGGGAAAATTCAACTCCCTTGGAACAACATGCCAAATTGAGACAATTCCAAGTACAATGAGATCTAATATGTCCACTATCTCATGATGATGTAGATATTTGTACTCTCATGTAGATATTTTTAAAAGGGGAAAATTCAACGAGGTGTCACCAAAGAATAACAACAAAATAAAAATATTAGTAACAAAAGTAATGAAAAAAACCCGACAAAAAGGACCCTCCCTATTCATCTCTCTCAGTCAGCCAGTCTCTCAGTCAAAGACTATTACCTTTTTGCATATATTTTAATTACGTGCACTTATGCATGCCAGGGATCCCGGGTCGGACCCCCGTTCGGCCAACTATTTAGCCCTCCACGCGCCCACCATATATTTTCCCCCATTAATTCTCCCCCGGGTCCCCAANGTCGGACCCCCGTTCGGCCAACTATTTAGCCCTCCACGCGCCCACCATATATTTTCCCCCATTAATTCTCCCCCGGGTCCCCAAGGACATTTGTATATACGCATACATAATATACATATATAAAACCCGTCATTTGCCAATGAAGGGTTCCGCAGCCGGCTGCTATGATGATCAGGACCGGGACACTCGCTCTGATACACAAGACTCACAGACACAAGCACGCAGTGACACACACACTCACTCACTCACTCACCCACTCCACAGGCATTATAAAAAGCTAGTACAGTCTATTATAATAATTTTGAAGAGGAAGTCGTGCGTGTAATTCCCCAACAAGTGCCCGCTCACTCACTCATTCACTCACTCACAAACTCGATCCATTTCCAGGGTGAAAAATCATGAGATTTTTCACTGCGCTCATGCCAACCTTGCTCTCTCTCTCTCTCACACACACACACACACACACACACACACTCGCTCACTCAAACAGTTAGTCAGAGTCAGTCAGAGCAAGCCGGACACTTCCATAATGATGACGGAGTGAGAGTAGTATAGCTGATGAGCTCCCCCTACTTACCGCCAACCATGTTTGGACAAATAATTATTAATCACACTCACTCACACACACACGCGCACACATACACACATAAAATCCCAGTAGCATCCTCCTAATTCCGCGATGAGGTGAAACGAGTGTAAGTAATAATGACATTTAAAAACTGACTGTCGGCGCACGCTCCGCCATCACCACTCACAGTCCCTATTGCCGTTCTGATAATAGTAGTAGTTTGATGCAGTTGTTGTTGTTGTTGTGGCCATTGTGGTAGTTGTAGTACTGGTACTAGTAGTTACTCTGACGAGGGATAGGACAAGGGGTAAATGGTAATAATAACACGGCATAAAATATCCGCTCCATTCATTGCTCCTGTAATTTAACATTTTATTTATTTATTTACCTCTCACAAAAGGGGTAATTTCCCCTTGTTTTACGAGTCTTTTTCCCAGACGTAGAAAATCTTGATCATCATCAACCATCAGCATCAGCATCATCATCATCCTCCTGCTCATCCTCATCCTCATCATCATCATCATCAGTGGAATTTGAGATAAAACTTGTCTTTTTATCCATTACACTCTTTTAGTTAGCCAGTCCACTAACCATTCCGCCACAAGCTGAACCGCCACTGCCGCTCCTGTGCCGCAGTCCCATAGAACACGTAACACGTGTGTCCACATAAACTGCACATCTGTACAGCAGTCTCTGGGGGCTGTTATACTGAGGACTTGAACGATGCCCCGAGCCACATAATACGCAACACTGCACAGTGTATGTAGCCAGGCTGCTACCTGGTTCATCATCCATCACTCAAATGGTATATATGGGGAAAAACATTGCGTTATTGCCTACCCTTGTTGGGTTTCCCACCGTCCGGCTGGCTATTGATGGCATATTGTGGCAGGCAGTAGGCTGGCAGGCAGGCAGGCAGGCAGTATAGGGATAAGGAAGATCATCTGTTAAAGTCTTATGTTCCAAGTCCTAGCCCCTAGTATTGGGATCACATCCAAAAGATGAGGATGGGAGATGATGTTCCTCTCATCTGTAATATTCTTTATGTTTTTCCGCGACAAATTCTTGTTCCAAAAGTACTCAAACTGTCGCACACCGGCGTGGAGGCTTGCATCACCGGTTCGAAATTACATCGGCAAAACAGTCTCTACTCGAAATTACACCGGCAAAATATTTCGTATAGGAATCCCCCGTCATTCCGGAAACACGTCGTCCCGCCCGCACGTGGGCCAACATTTAAAAACTTGTTTTTGTAAAAACGTAAAAATTAGTGGCGGTTGAACTCGTGATGAATCCAGCATTTTTTGTTGTTGCTGATATTTTATAATAATAGCAATTATTATTATAACAATAATAATGAAATGAGTAGAGAACTCGACTGCTCCGTATAGATTTTTACACCTGTCCAAGGAAGCATGTGATACTAATTTACCCTGCATGCAATATCCTGTGGGATCATTTTTAATCAGATAATCATCTCGCGTCGCTCCGTAGTACTCTCAATCTCGACTGCTCCTTATAGATTTTTACACCTGTCCAAGGAAGCATGTGATACTAATTTACCCTGCATGCAATATCCTGTGGGATCATTTTTAATCAGATAATCATCTCGCGTCGCTCCGTAGTACTCTCAAGCTCAGTTCGCTCGCTCACTCACTCGCTCGTACTCACAGAATTCACCCCCGCTAATGGCCAACTACGAGCATGACGATTTCGGAGATAGCGGAAGTTCACACATTCCCTTCACTTCCACTACTACTACTATTATTATTATTATTATATCTACAAGGCTGTATAAGCATTCCCATTTGATCCAAATCCAACTCAAACCACCCCATATGAGATATTTTCCGTGCCGTTCCAGACCCGAGCTGGCGGAACCTCAAGGTGGTGCTTCCAATGAGTTTGACGGCACAGGTCATTATTATACGTGCGCAAAAGCGGCGTCAGAAAGCGCACTATACCGTGTAACCCCGTCCATAGTTCTACCGTGGAAAAAATATCCACTTGGTGAAAACTGGCAAATTTTTTCCCACTTTAACCCCCAAAGGCCATGTTGCTGCATTTTGGCTGCACGGCTTCTTAAGTATCTTAAGGAACTATCTATAGGGAAATAGGCGGGACTTGTTTATGAATGTGGGGACTTGTGGTACATATGTACGTACAGTGGTTAAGTGTCAGTGTGTGGAACACCCTATGGGCTCTTCGGAGTGTCTCAGAAAACTTCAAGCCAGCCATTTAGCTCGGTTCATGGGAAGAGCGAAGCGAGAGCGGGTGATCCGTTAAATATAAGGCTTATTGCGGTTCCCAATGGGGCCTATAAATATGTACACTTGATATGTCCTAAACCCTCCCTGCAGTGATCAACTTTTCTGTATGCTTATACTGGTTGGTGAATATGTGGATGTGTGTGTGTCTATATTGAACCTTGTTGACATGGGCCAGACCTTATAGTTATGAAACTCGAAGGCTCACTAACTAACTAAGTGAGTGAGTGAGTGAGTGAGTGAGCGACTGCCCGTACATAATAGCACGCAGAGCTCCACAGCCTGTGGAACTGTGGGGGAGCGTTGAAAAAAAAGTATTTGCATTTTAATATTTTTAATCCTCAACAGGGCATGGGACATGAGAATCTAAATAAATCAAAACCACCAAATGCCAAATGTTTCATTCACAGAGCGGCGCACACCGTCGTCATCGTCCACACACAGACACACACACACACACATTCAAATGGAGCGTATCGTAGCGCGGTGAGGAAGTCTCTCTCATTGCCTGACTGAGCCTCACAGTGTTCAGTCAGTCAGTCCCTCAGTGCGTGAGCGAGTGAGTGAGTGTGAGTCCCCCTACTTAAGACCCTTTTCCCCAAACAGTTTATGCTCCCATTTAGCGCTCCTCCACCGGATTAATCTCTCCGACCCAACCAGGCAGGCAGGCAACAGCCAAAAGCTCCCACTGTCTCTTCTGTCCACATAGAAATACACTCACACACACACACACATTTACACACTTTTAAACACACAGTATTACTTTCAATGTGTGCATGTGTGCGTGTGCAATCATAACATTTTCGTAACCATCCCAACAACAGCGACAGACTAAGCAGGCAGGCAGAGGCACACGGACACACTGTGGGCTCACAGAGAGGGAAACTTTAATTCCTCTATAGTGTTCAAGTGCTCTCAATGCAATGGAAAGTAGACAGATAATGTGTGTGTGCACATATGTGCGTATGTGTGTGTGTGTGTGTGTGTGTGGTTCCACAGTTGACATGGGAAAAAGGGTTTGGACTCCTTGTGTGTTTGTGTGTGTCTATGAGTCGGTGTACATTTGAACGGTGGAGTTTGGGGAGTGAGCGGATCTATTAGATAGATAAAATAGACGTCGTGTTAGGAGTTAGGAGTCGCGGTGGTGGTGGTGGTGGTGGTAGTGAGTTAGTGAGTGAGTGAAGAACGCAGAAGCTATGGACGGCCTGTTTCCTCTGCTAGCTATTAGCCGCCGCCTCCTTCTCCTAGTTGGCTAGCCAGTAGTAGTAGTCGCTCAAGTATTAGTTGGTTTCACTCACTCACTCAGTCTCTCACTGTCTATATATTTCACTTTGCCGTGGATGCCTACGGGATCTCGGTGAGAGTGAGTCAGTGAGTCAGTCCGTGTGCCTGTCTGTCCGTCTCTCTGTATCTATCCCTTCGTGTTCGTGTTGAGCACCTTGGGATTGTTTTGAGAAAGATAGGAATGATGATGATGATGATATTGGTGGTGGTGATGATGATGATGATGATGAGGATGATCAGAGTGGTGTTGATGAATGAGTTGAGATTGAGGTTGGGCTCTGTGGAGTTGGAGGGATAGATGCTAGTGGGATATGATATTGACAAGTTTTAATGGGGATGAGAATGATGATGATGATGATGATGGGGATGAAAAGTGGGCGTGCGAACTGTTGAGGAGTGCGTGTGTGTGTGTGTGTGTGTGTGTGTGCGAATGTCACTGTGTGTGAGGGCGGGCGGGCGTGTGTGTGTGTAAGACGATATAAAGATTAACGAACAAACAGGTTATGTTGACCAATGATGGACTTCCGCTCAGCAGCATCCGCCGCCGCAGCAGCAGCAGCCGCCGCCGCCGCAGCAGCCGCGAGTAGTGGTTCCAACAACGGCAATACGGAGGAAATGAAGTACTTAATGCAGTCCCACCACCATGCCCCGTGGGACCCTTGGCAGGTTTGTAAAAGCAACTCTTCTGCTACTTTCGTAGGGAGTTTATAAATACCTTTTTTCATTTTATTTTCTCGTTTTTTTAAACTTTTATTCTTGTTATTTTGGAAGTGTTTTTTTTGCTTCGAAATGTAAGTTAATTTGGGTTTCCTTCGAGAAGGCGGGAGTAAAACTTTTGGGGGGAAACTTGTATGATTTTTTGTCAGGGATTCTTCGAATTTTTGAAGTTTATTTGGATTTTAAAAACTTTTGAGTTCACGTGAATTTTGTTAAAACTTGGAAATTATTATGGATTGTTATTGAAAATTATGAGGTTTCATACCTAGTTTGTAGTAGTTCTCATTTATTTTGAGTTTTGGTGGCTCATAATTTGAAATGAGAATTGTGATAGTTATACCGCTCGTTTCTTTCCCGTCCGTGTGACTTTTGCAGATGATGCAGCCAAGTCCCCCACTCCCACCCCCGCATCACCACACCGCCCATGCCTCCCAGCACGGCGGCTCCGGGGGTCAGCAACATGTGCCAACGTCGAATAATCAATCAGTCGCTCATCATCATCACGTGGCTCATCACGCCGCCGCGGCCGCCCTCAGTGCCGTCAGTCTGTCCAGTCAACAGACGGCCGGTCACCACTCCCCCTGGTCAAGTAATAGTTACTTAAATGGCGGCAGTCCCATGCACCATTCCCATCATCACCCGGCTCATTACCATCATCCCATGAACGGGATGGCGGGCACCAATCCCGGACAAATGTCCAATCCGGGTATGCTTACATATGTTTATCTGTATGTACATAATACTCACGTCTATTCCCACATGTGTACGTATATACATATACCCCTCATATCCATAGGCACCCCATGTGCTACGGGTTGTTATAATGGCAAGTACATAAACAAATCCAACCCACACACACACACACACACACACACACACACACCCTTTACACACCTTCGCAACCTCAATTGCTCAAGTCTAATTAATTATTTTATTTGAGCTCTTTATGACTCCGGCGAGAGCCCTTCCCAAATAGACATTTAAATTGTGGGAAAAATTATTATGATAGCAATAATAATAATAAAAAAATAATAATGTTCAGTCCACCACTTTTTCACTTAACCAGACACAGACACACACACACACAATCTGCGGCTGGCCTTTTCCACAAGATTATTACTAAGGGACGAAATAGGGTTTTTTTGAAGGCAGCAACGCCGGGCCGGAGTCACATAAACTATAAGTCCCGTTCACTAATCATAAATGGCTCAAGTGACACAAATCCATTTATAAGATTAGCCAAAAAGTCTGTGCAGTCCCTAACACTGCATTTGCCTCTATGTGCCTGTGCGTGTGATGTGTGTGTGTGTGTGTGCGCTGGGTTCCAAATGAGGGTGGGATGCCCCGGCGAGAGCTCTGCTCACACACGTCGGACCACAAAGTAGATTATAAATTAATCACGTATAAATACATATAATATACATATGCAATGCCCCTGAAATTCCCTCTCTGCTGTCCGCGTGTGTGGTTCGGCTCATAATGAGATTGGTGGAAGCCTTACGAAGGTTCCACCACCACCACCATTTCCAAAAGCCCATGAGCTTGTAATATCACAGTACTAATAATGATAATAATAGCAGTCAAAGTTACACCCTAAATGACGTGTCCTCACATAAAAATATATTCCCTTATTGCAGGTCAACTCCATCCCTCCCTCCGTGACCTCCACAATTCCTCCCCAGGGTCGGGTATAATGGACGTCCGATCCCACCCCGGCGGGGACATTGAGGAGGAAACACCCACGTCGGATGATCTAGAAGCTTTCGCCAAACAATTTAAACAACGACGGATTAAATTGGGCTTCACCCAAGCGGACGTCGGGCTTGCGTTAGGTAAGTCACTTTCCCCCACGGGCTTTCCAGGTGGTGGCTATCCCACCCCCTCAACATTTTAATGACACACACACACAGAATTAACACCTGCCAAAACCCACCGCACCCACTTGAAAATCCCGCCTGGGGTCACAGTTTTACCGGACTCGTCAGTCAGAGTGACCATTGGGAACCTTATATTTTCCATGAACTGTGCGCATCTGGTATAG
This sequence comes from Pseudobourletiella spinata, assembly GCA_009870155.1. Taxonomy (NCBI): domain Eukaryota; kingdom Metazoa; phylum Arthropoda; class Collembola; order Symphypleona; family Bourletiellidae; genus Pseudobourletiella; species Pseudobourletiella spinata. The sequence goes on along the minus strand of WJFA01003184.1, from coordinate 5,261 downwards.
CATAAATATAACGGAAAAATCCCCTTGGCCAGGCCAAAGTCTTGGGTGGGTGCGGTGGTGGGTGACTGGCTGGGTGGATGAGTAAGTGGGAATCATATGGAAAATCCTAAAAAATATGTTGCAAAACACGGGGAATGTATCTGCGCGGTGGTGATTATATTGGGACATTTCCTCCTGAGGGATGTGTAATTGAGTGAGGCAAGTGGTGAGCTCGTCTTAGCTTACAAAAAAAGAGAAGAGGCAGTAAGTGAATGAATGCATCTCTCTGAGGATCAAGTAAAAGATGAGGTAGAAGAAGGAGGAGGAGGAGAAGGTGACGATGAAGAAGATCCATATTTTTTTATCTTAATTTTATTCCGGACGGCACAGAGAGTGAATGAGTATTATTTACGAAGTCATCATGCCCGCAGGTACTTGAGACGACAAATGGGATTTGACTCTGCATAGTAATGAGTGAGGAGGATCATGTTCCCTTTGCTCGTTATTATTATTATTATTATTATTATGAATATAATGATATATTCTCTCAACTAGTGTACTAGTAGAGCACTTCATTAGAATGATCATTACTATTATTACCATTATATATTGGTTTTCCTCGCATCTCGTCCATCCGTCATCTTGCCATTGGCTGCTCAAAACTATTGTGAACGACTGTGTGACTGTGACTGTGACGCTGATGACGGTGTGGGAAACTCACGCATCAGTCAGTCAATCAGTCAGTCAGACTCATCATCATGAGGCTCGAGCCACCACCTCCGCATCTCTCTCACTCATATATTCACTGACTTTGTAGACCCACACAATACTGATCCGTAATAGCCATGCCATTTAGATAGCTCGTCAGGTAGTCCAGTTCACATCTTCCCAACAGGGCACAAGAGCCAGAGAGCAACAGCAGTAGTATATAGACATTTTAAACTCCCGTGTTAAAATTCCGTAAAGAATAAATAATTATGTGTGTGTGTGTGTGTATGTCTCTGAGCAGCTCATCTCACTCATCTCAAGTCCAACATTTTAATTGCAAATCAGGGACCTTTAAAAGAGTTGCTATATATGTGATCTTCTTCGAGAACGGGAGAGTTCTCATCTCATGTGCACATGACAATGTGCCAAGCTAGTTAGTTGGACGAGCCAGTGAAAAGGGCAATTTCGCTCCGTATCTTCTGGATTTGCAGTCGTTGTTGTCGTCGTCATCGTCACCTTTGCCACGACAGAGAGAGCGAGAGATGAGCTGTTGAGTATGTATATTATATGTGCATTTTGATCCTACCGTTCGGAGTGGCTGCTCTTTTGTGGTTGTTCATCCTCCATGCTAGTATAGTTTTGAAGGGAGGCAGTGAGCGAGTGAGCCAGCCAGCCAGTGGATTCATAATTCATTACGCATAATTCACAGCCATAATTGTTTTGACAGTCACACTTTGGGTGAACTAATGGACTTTAAAGTGATAGGACGAGAGGGGGGAATGGGATGCGGGGATGAGAGTGAGTGAGAGAGAGATAGAGAGACGACAGACATGGAGGGAGTAGAGGACAGATGAGGGAAGAGTCGGAGGAGGAAGATGTTGGTGATGATCATCATCATATCAGGGTGACGATGATGATGAGTATGACGACAGGGCAGGATTGAGGGAGCGAACTGTGACTGGCGGGCAGGAGTTGCGGCGGGTGAGCGGACAGTGAAACAGGGACGAGTCAAAGATGTGCAAAGATGTATGTGTGTGTGTGTTTGTGTGCAGCCCTTTGACAAATGTATATATTTTATGTGCGTCCGAGATGGGGAGAGTAAAGTAAAATTTTAGTACTGCGAAGAAATTATGAATTAAAACAGAGATAATAAGATAAAAGTTGGCAGATTGAGTGATGAGACTTGGTGTATGTATGTGTGTCTATGTTGTAGGTTGGAGGAGCCCTGTGTGACTATTTAGCCTTTTGTATGTATTTGCGGGCGTGTGTGTGCGAGCCATGTGTTACTATTTTGGTTTTCGTGTGGTGTGTGCATGAGTGTATACGCATGTTGATGGTATGGGAGGGGAGTGTGAGCGAGCGAGCGCTGCGACCAACTGCAGTGTGCCGAACCTGCCGCTCCCGCCAATTCCTAGCGCTCCGAGGGTAAGTATGCATTTGTATATATGTAGGCATATATTTCAGCATATAACATGTTGATAAATAATAGTAGTACGATAGAAGGTGGTGGTGGTAGTGGTGGTGGAAGTCGAGGGGGAAAGTTTGAATAAATTAGAGGGTGTGTTCTTCTCCGTCCTCCGCTGCTGCTGCTGCCGTTCCATCTCCTGCTAAATGTCTTCCATCGTCGTGAGGGTTAAATCGCTTTGGTGGTGGTGGTAGAGATGAGGGCTCGTCATTGAGACCGCACTGCGGCCATCCCTTGCGAATACATGTAAAAATATACATATGCATTTTACCGTCTTCATTATGATAGAAGGGAGGGGATTTTTAAGGCAATCCGCCGTATACTCCGCCGCCACCGTGGCGGCGGCGGAGTGTACTTGCGGGGTGGGGGATTTTCCATATGTATTTCCATGTGTGTATGAATTCGTATGTATTTCCATGTATTTATATGTGTGTATGTGTGCATATGTATTTCAATGTGTTTATATGTGTGTGTCTCTATGGAGGGATGTATAACATATGCCTCTCTGTCTATTTCCACAGGGACATTATACGGGAATGTCTTCAGTCAAACTACAATCTGCCGGTTTGAGGCACTCCAACTGAGCTTCAAGAATATGTGTAAATTAAAACCACTACTTCAAAAATGGTTAGAGGAGGCTGATTCCACGACGGGGTCGCCGACTTCCATCGATAAAATTGCAGGTTTGACTCTTACATTTTCTTTTTCCACCTCAAACGATATGCTCGTTGTACCTACCTTACCTCATTGTTGCCAGGGAAAAGATGCGCGCCAACTCCTCATAGAACCATGAACCCCACCCGCTTCCAGAGATCTCCTAAAAAATTCTGTGTGTCTCTGTACTCCTTCATCTCTTACCGTTTCCCACCTTTGACCCCGTCCACCACAAGGTCCCGTGAGTAAGTGTCTGTGTGACTGTGTGTGTGTGTGTGTGTGCATGTGTGTGCATGGACCAGTTTGAACAACCCCCGCAAAAGCTACGGCTCCACCTTTAAAGTGTAGGTCGAGGGATGTATTAGACGATTTTTTTACCTTGTTCTTTTTCAATTTGTTTAATTTTCTCTGTCCATCTCATTCGTCCCTGCGCCTGGCTGACTCTGAAAGAGTGAGTGAGTGAGGAGTTGTAGGATTGATTCAAATTATATTAGATTTAATAATTTTACGGAAAAAGAATCACAGTGCCCGGTAGGGGGGCTGATTTTCTCCCTTGATATTCATGAATATGAAATGATCATGCCTTACCTTTTTCCCATAAATTCTCAAATCTCATGGAAAGTCTCTGCTGTATAGTGTTTCCATCTCTCCCTCTCTCGCCATGTCCGTCTGTATTTGACTGTGTGTGTAACCGGCTGTCGCTCTTATCATGGAATGGATGGGGGCGACTCAATCTTCTCTTGAGAGTTTCTTCATCTTCTTGGACTTTGCCAAGACTTTGCCAAGGAGGAGAAGAACAAGTACTTAATATTTCCTGAATCACTGCGTGTGTGTGTGTGTGTCTTACTTTTTTTAAGATTTGTGTGTCTCACTGAGTATTTGCGAGTCTAGGGTGGGCAGCCAGCAGTTTAGTGAGTTTTCACACACACACACACACATACTACAGGCACGGCTCCACCTTTTAGTACATGTATTTTCCACAACAACAACGACGACGACAACAACAACAGAAACAACTTCCACAACTAGAATTTCAACAAGTGCTCAGTCCAGTTGGTTTGTGTGTGTGTAGATTTGTCTGCGTGTGTGTGCGTCCATGTGACGTTAAGACTCAAAAGATTCTCTCCAATTCTTCTTCCTTGTCAAGCCCACCGTCTCAGTAGTTTTGTGGAGATTTACTCACATATGTTCGCATGTATATTTCTGGGTGTTTGTGTGCGCATTAGCGTGTATGTTAGACATGTGTGTGTGTGTGAGTGCGCGCGCGTGTGCCTGTGTATGTGTACGGTGAGGAATGACAGAGCGGGAACTGATTTGAATGTTTTGATATTATAATACATCCCCTAATTTTCCCTCTCTCTCTCTCTCTCTCTCTCTCTCTCTATTCTGCCTGATGGCGGCGGTGATAGAAGTTGAGAAATTAAATGTCCTCCTTCATATTCCCATCCTACACCGATAGGATCTTCTGTGTTTGTGTGTGTGTGTGTGAGTGTATGTATGTGCGTGTGTATGTGTGTGTAATTGGAATAATTGCAAGGATTTCCCCCCTCCACCTCCTCCTGCTTCCCTGCACATCCCTGGCGCTCTTTCCTCATATGATATTATCTTTTTGTCAATCTGATTACGGCCCCAAATGTACGCCCGTCTCTCCTTTTTTTCTCTTGCATTTCCTTGGACGCACACGATGTATGGTACGATGAACGACGACGACGACGACCATGTCGACAACATCAACATCAACAACGACAACAACAACAACAACAACAACAGCTCAGGGAAGGAAACGGAAGAAACGGACGTCAATCGATAGTGTCAGTAAAAGGAGCTTTAGAGCAACATTTTCATAAGCAACCCAAACCATCCGCTCAAGAAATTTCAGCACTCGCTGATTCTTTACAGGTAAGACACCCGCAGTATTAATAACAACAACAACCACAACAACCCATCATCTCATTCACTATCATGTACATTATTATTTCCACTGCCGCCAATAAGTAGGTGGATCTAGCACGCGGTGGCGGCAGAACAGCATTATTAGCATTTCCATATACCTCTTCTATTTATCTACGTATCTATTCAACCATCTCTGACTGACTCACTGGCTCACTGGGGAATGGAACAAGTATTATTTTCACATCCATGACCACCAACACATGTAGACAATATCTGCAGAGTGAGTAAGTAGCATTACTAGTGGATTTTTCTCGCGTGAACCGCTGGGTCGAAAGTCGAAACCAAGTTATTATTATTATTACTATTACTATTATTATTATTATTGTTACTATTATTTAGTCCAGTAACCTGAAAGCACAGTGCTAGTTGCTCTGCAGTTGCAGTGCAGTGTGCAATGGCTCATCATGATGGAACTTACAATTGTTATTATAGGATAGACACATTGGTGACCACACCGTTCGGTTTCCGCCATTCGCTACTTCAAATTTGTTGTGTATGTGTA
>WJFA01003183.1:0-13579 GCA_009870155.1 Pseudobourletiella spinata | reverse complement strand
ACCAATAAGTAATCCTATGACACATCAACATAATCCCTTAAGGGGAACTCCAAGGAGGATGACTGAGTCATTTACTCAGATGATGAGATTGCTCACACAATATTACTAATATAGCTGACAGGCATACAGGTCCTGGATATATGGTGCGTGGGTACAACACATGGTAATTTAACATTAACGTAGACGGGATGTATATTGGCTTACTACTCCTAAACCCGGGCCTAAAACGGTATGAATAGAATATCTTCCATTTTAGGAAATACCATTGGGCCTCCAATGACTTGCTGCCAAGAAGCTTTCGATTTTTCACACGAGGTTACGACGGGCGATTGTGACCTTACCTTTACCGTACAAAAAATGGATTACACGGCCTGGGTTGGTTCACACGGGATCCTTTGGGGCAGCAAATTGATTATACTAGCTATGAGGCCTTTTTAGGTTGTCAACCACAGGATTTGGGTAGAGCTGACACTGAATTTGAATTTTATGCTTGGTGCAATTGTGACTGTTTGGTGCAGTGTTGAAGAGTATTTAGGCCGACCTCTGAACCATCACGCGGAACGGGGAAATCAAGCAACTAGGTGCACAAACTTGTCCATTTTTGTATGAAATAACCATAGAATAAACTGAAGAAACTGTCCCATAAAACTTATTTCGTCTAACAAAGGACAACTTCTGAAAATTAATGCTTCTAGCTCCAATAGAGTTCTTTCTAAGCGCTGGTTCTAGTTTCATATACATGTACGTACTCGTAGTTCTAGTTAGTTCTATTCATAGTTAGCTCCCTTGTGGAACTATAGTTCCACCTGTGCATTATTTCTAACTATACAGCCCTACCATATAACCAGTGACCATCGGGGCGTAGTACTATGGATGGTGATACTGTCCTTGTTGGGGCTCATCTCGTTGTTTCCCTACATCTCCGACATGTTCCACAGTAAGGCCAAACTTTCCCCATGAAGTCCACTGCTGCTGCTGCCAGTTTTCCGCGCATAACTTTTGAGAGTTGAAAAACTTGGCGGAACTACAAACATAGAGAGCAATTTTCTCGGTGGGATCCTAGGAAACGTGCTCAACTATTTCCATTTAGGGGAAGGGGACTGCTAAAAATGATTGTTCCAAGAATTATGATGAGATTCCTTCATTTTGGGATAAGAGTTGGGCAAAGTTGAGGAGGAGTTATATTTGATTGCGGATTAATCCGCATCGACTTTCCAAATTCTAGCCAGTCCTCCCGTGCGCGGGGAAATAAGAAAATGGGCCCGATATTCCTCCAACAGTATATTCGTAACAAGGCTCAATCGTAAGAATGAAGATGAGTTTCACAATGTTATTTATTTCCTATAGTAGGACAGGATATTTGTTAAGACTCCAAGATGACAATAATTGGATGACTGATGTGACCATTGAGATTTTCCCCCGAATGATTGTACATGATCGGACTTCGTATTTCAGCAAATCGAAAATTGGAATATAGACACCCTCATTCTTGACTTTCGGGAGCAAACTCTAACCACTGAGTCTTCACCGGTCTACAACTCAACCGGAAGGTGCAAAAGTAGTGGTTGACATCGGCACTTTTTCCATGCAGATCTGTACCGATATAAAGGAATGAGTGCTATAGAAAATATTCCTGTAAGATTTGGGGAAAATTAAAGGAAAATTCCTTGCCTTCTGCTCAGCCTTCTTCAAGCAATTTGAATGTTTCTCCATGCTGAGGCAGCCGTCACTCAAGCTGGTGGCATTGTAAGCACTGGTCAACCCTGGTGATTTAAACGGTGACACATTGAAAACTATGTTTTAGTGGATCAGTCGGTCAATATTTAGCCTGTCCATTGTGGAGAATGCTGAAAGGTTTTATAGTGCAGACGTGTAGGACGTATAAATCCATATAAATCCTCTTATTCCTCCCCTTGGAAGCTTACCTTTTTTGGCAAGGCATTTCTCGAAGACGTCGACGAATTCATTTTGATACTCAGACTTGAACTTCTCGTTCACAAAATCTTTCACTTTAAAGCTCCCGTCCGCCACCTGACAAGTGAAGGTATCACCAAAAGATTGAAATTCATTGTAGAGATTCGTTAAAAAAAGGTATAATTCTCATGGTGCCAAGGATTTTACAAGCAATTTTCTTACCAAGCCGTATTTCTTCATGGCACACTCGTAGAAACACTGTGAAATGGTAAATTGAATTGTCATTAAATTCTTAATGATAATTATTATGGTTATTATAATAAAAATAATAATAAAAAATAAAACATGACTAAAAACAAAAATAAAAATAAAAAAGAACATTACTAAAAATAAAAAAAAATAAAAATATTACTAAAAATAATAATGAAAAAAATTACTAAAAATGATCATGAAAATAAAAAAAATAAATAATACTAAAAATAATAATAAAAAATATTACTAAAAATAATAAAAAAACAAAATATTAATACAAATAATAAAAATAAAAAAACAAAATGTTACTAAAAATAATAAAAAAAAACAAAATAAGGTGACAGCATGTTGCTCCAAGTCAGATAAACTCACCAACTTGTTCTTCTTCAATTCGGACTTGGTCGCCTCATCCTCCGGGTATTTCCCTCCAGCAACCCCGGCGGCAGCCGCACAGTCATCCTTCATCCCCTTAAAGTTGGTTGCCACGAATTCCGCCTCAGTCGGTTTCAAACAGTTCATTATTTCCGCGTGACTCCCCAGGCTACCCATCTTTACATTGCGGTAGATCTTGGCTCCCTAAAATCCACAAGATGTACCATCCAATCATGCTAATCAGACCCCAAAAATACGCCTGGCCAACAATATGAACAACTGCCATTCGGGATTTGAAAGTTTTAATACCAGTGCGGAGCTAGCAGCCGCAGCCAGGACCGCAATAGTGACAAATATCGGAGTAAAACGACCCATCGTTGACCTGGTTTCTGTACTTTCTGGAGTCTCGATTCTGGATTTTAATCGGTGAACTCCCGCTCGGTTCGTTTCAGTTCCTGGATAAATGATGCACACACTGGATCTGATCCGGATTAGTTTCACCAGTAAATCGTCCCCAATAAATACCCACAAGCTGCACGGTCGTGACTGACAAATGGCAGCGATGAGAACGAGCGGATTTAATTTGACAATTGACTGATACTCATCGCTTTAGGAGTCTTGAGGATTGAAGAGCTCGATCGTGCATAGGAAATAACCGCTCAAACTCAATAACATGCCGTTTGCCGTCCCTGCACGGCTGAGTTTCAAGGGCCACGACAGCCAAAAAATGCCTCCTCAAACTTGCCAAAAGTCGTCACCGTCGTAAAATCGTACAATGTTCACATTTTCCAATCTCATCTCCATCGAAAATGAAAAGCTGAATCATAATTCAAATGAACCAGATTATGATTTCCTATAGGAAAAAGGCTGAATAATATTTCATACGAACCAGATTATGATTTCCTATAGGAAAAAGGCTGAATAATAATCCTTATGAACCAGATTATGACTTCCCATAGGAAAAAAGATGCGTGATAGTTCACATTGATGCAGATTATAATTCCCAATGACTCAGCAGAAAAACTACTGTTTAGATCCTTGAAATCCTTGAAATTTGCAATATCTCCATTTTTAAATACGGAGCCAAGCAAAAGTCTTCCACTTCAACTGTGCTGCGGGTAATCCTTGCAGTAATGATGAGGCAAAATTGAATTTTGCACATCAAACGCCATTACAAAACAGCTGACTTCCCTCGTGCGCCCCTGAAATTATTTTCAAAATTATAAAGCTGAATTTTACGGTGCTCACATCCGCCATTTCCCCAGCCTAATTCCCATGTTGTTGTCATATTAAATTTCAAATTGTAAAGGCAGCATGGCGGTAAATCATGTGGATGCAATGCAAGCATGTACTCGACATGTACAATCTCACGGGCACAAGATCGCTAAATCTCCAGCAGAGACTTGACTCATACTGCCAAAACATCTTTACCCATTCCGACTCGCCACACACACACGCTCCCGCATCCAAGGGCGTATTTTGTGGGCTTTGAAGAAAATGATCCCTGTCGGCCCCACGACATCCCGCGCCCCTATTCCTACAGACTCTGTGTCAGACTCTGGGACTACAACGCGACTACACTGTGAGCAATGAATGTACAAATTTCAAAGAGAATCACATTTCAATGGCAATATAAGCTTTTTCATTCCGCAAGCACCCCCACCGCCCGCTCCGCTCACATCCCCATTGAACAACAGCGATGAGAGGAGGATGGAGGGCGACAGGGAATTCGGGCACTTCCGCCGGGGAGTGCGTGAGCGGAGTCAACGGAGCTACTAGTACAGTCTGAGTGAGAGCGAGAGTAGGAATGAATTTGACTTTCAACAAGACTTTCATTCCCAAAGATCAACTTTGAGATAGTGCAAACATGCCGAGGGAGTCCATTTATATTCTCCGAGAATAAAGCTCGCTCCACAAGGCATCGTCACGCAGAAGACTGGAGAGCGGCGGTGGCAGTAGAGAAAGATGGATTTTATTTCTTTTTCTCTCTCTCTCCCACTTTCCAAGTTCCGTGCGACGACGACGACGACGACGTCGGCATTCATAGTTCAACTCCCACTTATTCCAGCACAAGCCGGGTGCGCCGCGCCATCCCTGCCGGTCCGGGGTGAGAAGTGAAAAAAAATACTGTGGAAAAACCTGGGAGTGAATTGACGGGGAGGAGTGGGAATTTCCTCCAAGGCCATCACTTTGGACTCATCGGATCGGGAGGGGCTCATTCACGGGCAGCGTATGTACACGACTAGTTAGAGTTTGAGATCCCGATAAGATAAATAGCGGAGCTCTGGAATAACATGAGATTTTTCTTTTTTTCTCCATGGTCGATGGTCGTATGTGACTTTGCCCCCGTGATTCTGGGGAGGAGTGGAAATAGTTTGGACGTTTTCCAGCAGGACCTTATTGTAACTGATAAGGTATTTACGTATCAGCAACTAGCGCTAAAGATAAACTGAGGGTACTGCAGATACAGTGCTCCCCTAACTGCTACAAACGCGCAAATCTGTGACTATGCGCGGCGCAATGGAGAGGTCGTCCAGTAAAATTAAGAGTTTCTAATTTCTAGCTGCGGAAATTCAGGCTTGGCTGAGTTACAAGGCGTCAAAGATTTCAGTGAAGTACCAAAGGGGGGAGTACGTCCTCACTTGAAAATCCCATGTTAAATCCCATAAGAAAATCCCGGTTTTGAATTTCGAGTGATTTTTGAAAATCCCGCAAAAATTGCCTCTCAAGCTGTTGTATGGCGGTAAAATACGAATCGGTGGTAAAAAAATCAATTTTACACGTTTTTTACGATTTCATGGCGTTTTTGATAGTTTTCATTACTATGCGTGTTAATGAAAGCTGACGCGAAATTCAAAACTGGGATTTTCTTACGGGATTTAACATGGGATTTTGAAGTGAAGACGTACTCCCCCCTTTGGTACACCACTGAAATCTTTGAGGGCTTGTAACTCTTGCTTGCCTACTCCAGGCTTGCCAAACCTGAATTCCCGAACCAAGAAACACTCGTATTCTTGGTCACATCTTGGTACCCCATTAGGAGTTGAACACGATTGTTTTAATATAATTTCAAAGGAAAGTTGACATCGGTGCAGCCATAAGGATGGATAGCGGGATCCCCACCAGCAGCTCATAGTGGCTTTCCAGAGAGACCTTACAAGTTAAAACACGAGGTCCGACGAGTTTCAGTTCCTCAGAAAAAAAACACTTCTTCCCGCCCCTCAAAAGGGGAGAAAGTGGGGAAATTTAATGAAAAGATTCCATTACTCCAGGACGAGAACTACAACTACTACTGGGCTCTTCCATGCCACTTAGCAGAGAGGCGAGATCGTTTATGCGCATTTTATTAGTCCGTCGCCCCTGCGAGCACGCGGCTCGGTGGGACCCAAGTGTGGCTCAGTGTGGGAGGCTCCATTGAATTCAATGTATTATTTATAAGACTCCAACCTCCTCCGGGGTGAGGAGGGGTGGCCTTAATGGAATTTGGAGGAAATCAGGAGTTAGGATGACGGGGTTTTGAGGGAGGTTACATGGGGATTTATTAAATATTTAACCGCCCGTCCATCCCGCCATCTTTAAGGGGACCAACTGGAATCCTATTAGATGATTTCCCTCTGCCAGCCCATGGATCCCACACAGTCCAATGTGTCTAGCTTATGTTATAGGAACACGCTGGAAATATCCCACTACCCGATCCCTCACCCGGCCATGTTTCGCCAATGCAATGACTTCTCTAAGCTGACAGCCTGGTGAAAGTTATGTGGCCCGTATTAGTAGCGTTACAAGTCCTTCGGAGTGGAAATTATGTTCACGTGTGAAACCCCGCCAGGGGAGGCGGGTGGGAAATGTCTCAGAAGGAAGTCAGTCCTCCCTGGAGCAGGCGGAGGGCAGTCACGGGCAACGCAGCCTCTTCAAGTTCACTTTGGAAATTTACAACATATTTATTTTATCTCTTCGCTGAAAAGGGAGTCGAGCGGGAGGTAGTGAACTGTGGGAAAATTATGTTCTTAGATTCCTGGCTGGAAATACGTGAGACTTTTCCCGAGCAGCTCCTCTCCGGCTTCCGTGTCATCCATGGATGGCAGCCCCCACCATGTCATGTATGATTCGAAAGTCTACGGAGCAGGTGAGATACGACCCTGAGAGTCAATCCCTTTCCCGCGTGGGATCCCATGGCGGGGGCGCATACATGATTTTGCTCGTTCAAATCCCGGGGAAACACTGGCTTGCCTGGAGACTCCCACGTTTTGACAGGGGCGCGTGTGAGTGCCCGGGTTGACTCCCACGTTCGTTCCAATTCTCACAGGCCGGCTGGCTTCTGAACGTGTGCCAAGTGTACCGTAATTTTTGGCGGTACAATAGCATTCATTTGATACATGAGCATAGTTCAATGCCGTATTTATCCTATGTTATTCAGATGCAGTTGACCAATATACCTTCTATTACTTTATTCATTTCTTTACGGGCATTACCCATCACAACAGTACATTTCAGCATAGGTAAGTTACAACCTTGTCAGGGGAGGAGCACACAAGTCTTGACCATTTCCTTATCTTCTCCGACATCAGGAATTAGCATGGGGATGATAGGGCGTCATTCTTTCTGGGGAATTCCTTCGCCGAGTTGACCAATTTATTTCTGGGGTTGTTAATATAGAATATCTGGTTAACTTTGAGTCATCATATTCTTGTAACACATTTATTTTTATACCAATGAGTAATGTGTCCTCATAAGACCGAGTGACATTTAACGAATCCCAACCGGGGAATTCCCTCGTTCCCCACTGGAATTATCCCACTTAACTATGAGCCGCAGTAATACCAAATCCATGGCGCACTCGCGTTTATTGCAAGTGCAGCTACGCAGGGTAAAATCTGCAACGTTGCAAGCCTTGAGATAGCTTCTTGGGGTCCTCCAGGAAATCCCGTATGAAAAAGCGTGAAGTGGGGAAAAGATAATCCCATTATTGAGGGACTCAATCCTAATGGGATGAGGCTGTGCATGTACTCAACAAACGCCACACTATACCCACTCACCGAGCTGCTCAGCATGGAAAAGCGGTTTCTGCCCCAAAAACCACCAGGAAAGATCCGGAGGAGGAGCCTTTTCAAAGGGCACATCAACATTTCCTTCACAACCCAAGAATTCTCGCACCGAGCCCCACTGCACACTGGTCGTCTTTGGTCTCCTCAGCGGAACGCAGGGGAATCCCCTTGAAAGGACACAAAGAGAAGTCCTCATCCATTCCACCGCCACAAAACCCAACATGCTCCTCCGCATCCCCCTCCGGACACGCATAATTCAAGTTTATGGGATTTCAATGGCCAAATTCTACATTACACGGCTGGTATAGGGAGACTCCCTCGTTCCCTTCTTTTCTCCGCTCCCACCGTGCCTGAATAACTTTGCTCTCCTCTGACGTCATCCCCACTTTGAAAGTGGATGTGGCGAAGCCCGTCCCCATCTCACATGGGTGCAGTCAAGGCTACCCTGCCAAGGGACAGTTGGGACCTACAGTGCTATCTTCTCTATAGACATGTTACCGCTTGGCAAAATAACCGCGGAATACGCTCTGAGTGCTGTTAGCACTAAAGTTTCATTTTTCACACTGCGCAGGCAGATGACCCTGCACTGCCCGTCACACTGCGCTGGGCGGTGAGTCCGCTCCTATTTAAACTGCAGCGCAGAGTGTAGAGCTATCCACGATGCAGTTCCCCTGCCCGCATAATGCACTCAGAACAAATGGGATGCGACCATGGTCTGAAGGGTGATTCTCCATTCGAATTCTCATGCTCGGGCCGTATGCTTGACGTGGTGGAACGGTGCAGTTTTTATCCGATGGAATCCCGCATATATCCCGTTCTCCGAGCCGGTGAATGCCGCAAATAATGCAGGCGGCCACACCCGAATGCACGCTATATGCGTAGGTAATTTTGGATTCAATGAAGAGGGGGATCCTCAATACTGAGTCAGGTCGAGGTACGGACGGGGGAGGGCGCATTTACCCCCCTTGTTTCCCATCTCAAACTTTCCCCCTTTCCATGCAATGCATGCGGACGCCGCGCGGTTCTCATCCCCTCCAACTACTCTCCATACAGTTGTGTACATCCATCGCATTTCCCTTCCAACTTTTCATTGCCTATATAATTCTCTGTTGTCTGCACTTCTTTCCCCCTCTTGAGCAGGGTTGCCGGGTAGCCGGAGTTCCAGTGGGAAGTTCCGCGGCCCGTGCCGGGACAACATGGCAGCATGGATGTGTTGCAGTTGGAGAATGAGCCATTCCCACTATAGCATCTACTTATGTGGAGGGGGGAGAGAGCAATAGTTGTTTTTATTCCCGTACTCACGGACGGTGATCCATCTTGTTGTACCCTCCCGCTCATCCAGATCCAGACTACCGTGTGTGGCTCGTCTACACGACGACATGCTCCCGAACAAAACCCACCATTCATCTCACAGCTCCCCGTTCCTTCCTCCCTCGCACCCTCCACACAAAGACTTTATTTCCGGGGAAGAAAGGAGGGTCCCACGGAATTCCCTCGTGCGCTCCTTTACCAGTTACTTGTTACCTATGACGCCCACGTGCTAGCACTCAGCCACAGGCACACACACACACACACACACACACACGCACCATAAACTAAAAGTACTAAACCAATTTCAAGTTGAAATTGTTCCACTTAACTATTTTATCATGTGAATTATGCACATCATCCCGGGGAAAAAGTGGATTGGAGTAGGGGTGGATTAGTTGAGGGAGCTCAAACTGGCTGGGATCCGGAGCGGGAAAATCTCTGTGGGTTCCATCCAGGCTGTATGCATTTGAATGGGCCGTGTTGTTGTCATGTGTACAGTTTATGTGTTAGTAATGTAGCATGTAACTCGGGTTGTGAAAGTGCGATAAGTGGGGGTTTAATCTGGAGTAACTTTTGTAAGGAATGAAATTACTATTGTGTATTATATTGGATGGGATTTGAGTGTGCTTGGGAACTAAATGTCGCGAACGAATGAGCGGAAGATTTGAGCTGGTGGATTAGCACGTGAGCCGGGCAGTGGGGAGGGTGGAGGAGTTAATGTGAAAAAAGTATAGGGGCGAATGGTAGCGATAGGATGCAAGTTCAATTACACAACTTTGAAATCGGTTTTTGCAAATGGCAATTTAGTTGACAATTATGGTTGGGATTTGACAAGCAATTTGATCTCTCAGTTGTAATGTTCAGAAAAAGTAATCATAGTTTAGTTTAGGTTTTCAATTTCGAACATTCGTGTTCAGATTATGTATTTTTCATTTTTTAGTTTCAATTGTCGTGGTCGGATTATGTTTAATTTTTTATTTTCAATTGCGTTACAGAGTGCATAATTTTGATGCTCAAACTGTAATTGTAATGTTTCAAAGGTGTAATTTAAATTCTCAATTTGTAATTGCAATGTTTCAAAGGTGAAATTTAAATTCTCAATTTCTAATTGTAATGTTGAGAAAATTCTAATTAAATTTTCAATTTCAAATATTAATGTTAACAAAACTCCAATTTATTTCTTAATGTAATCCTGAGATTATTCCAATCAACTTTTCAATATCTAAATGTAATCCTGAGATTATTCCAATCAAATTTTCAATATCTAAATGTAATCCTGAGATTATTCCAATTAAATTTTGAATTTCTAAATGTAAGCCTGAGATTATTCCAATCAATTTCTCAATTTCTAAATGTAATCCTGAGATTATTTCAACCAATTTCTCAAATTCTAAATGTAATCCTGGGATAATTCCAATCAATTTCTCAATTTCTAAATGTAATCCTGAGATTATTCCAATCAATTTCTCAATTTCTAAGTGTAATCCTGAGTTAATACCAACTAATTTCTCAATTTCTAACTGTAATCCTGAGTTTATACCAACTAATTTCTCAATTTCTAAATGTAATCCTGAGATTATTTCAACCAATTTCTCAAATTCTAAATGTAATCTTGAGTTAATTCCAATTAATTTCTAAATTTCTAAATGTAATCCTGAGATAATTCCAATTAATTTCTAAATTTAGGAATGTAATCCTACGATAATTTCAATTAATTTCTCAATTTCTAAATCTAATTCTGAGATAATTCCAATCCATGTAATCCCGCGTTTCGGGTTCCTCCGCTCCCGCTTATCACGAGCGGATTCCCTTTGCAAAGTAATAATAATAATTGCATTCCTAGCTTATGATGCGTCTAACGAAGCTCGTCTCATGAGTCATCGCCCCGCTTCAGATCATTCAAATTTGGAGGACGGTCCCGATAAATTACCGCATATGACTCGTCACCCCCGTAACTAATTGATCCAAAACGCAGCAGCAGTTGCGTGGGTCCTGAAGCGGATAGCAGACCATAAATTCCACACGCAGCGCCTACAGCCTAACGCAGTTGCTCGCGGTCGGAGGAATGGACCATTAAACCCTGGGGAGGCGTAAAAATTTCTTCATTTATTGAAAAATTCAAAAAGAATTTCCGCTCCTATAGCACCCGCTTACAGTCCCTCCTCCACTGCACTGCCTGCTGGAGGAGTTCAAACTTTGGCGGAAATATTCCCATAAGAGATATATGTGTATGCATGGGAAGAATGCTGAACCCTTTGCATTTTTTACCGGCCCACCAGCCATTCCAACCTCTTTTTTTCTCGCTCACACGTTCCCACCACACCTTTCACCACTCTCAGCCCATTAGACTCTCAAATGTGAATTTGAAATCCACATTCAGGGACGCCTTGAGCGTCCCAGCTGAAGGCATGAAGATGCTTTATAAGATGGTCTTTACAGGAGGAATCCTGGTAGTAAAAAGTTTTGCGGGAGAGTCTCTCTCCCTCTCTCTCTCTCTCTCACGCGCCCGAGAAAAAAAATGGGGGTGAAATTTTGAGCGCATGGTTGCATCCACATTTTTATACAAGTTTCTTTGCTGGTAGTGGTGCTGGTGGGAGGTGAGTCGTGAAAGAGGCCATTTAACTCATGACTGCGACAGCGCTGGGATGCTATTATTATATGGCAAGGGCGAGTGCGGGGCTTTTTCCCGAAGAATCCCAATAACATTCATTATTTGAGCCCTTGCCTTTGTCACAGTTGACGAGTTGAGTGTGTCCGTCCGGGAGTGAAACGCCATGATGGATCGGCCTCTGGCTGAAATGAACACGGGAAAACTAATCGTCGTGCCCTCATAAGTTTGGTCTCAGTGACAGTGGGGACGCTGGCAGTCATTTAATTTTCTCCGCTTTCACTCGCACAGTCAAAGGCTCTATTCCGCAATGTCCTAGTTTGCTAGAGTATTTCAAGATGGGAGGACGCTATAAGATGACAAAATGTCCAAACTGACTGGTGAAATTTATTGCGATCCTCGGTCCACTTTCGTCAGTCTACCGGCGAGACACTTTTATAATGGTATAATGCAATCATTGTTTTAAAACTCACTAAATCATTGTTCAAAACATGTGGTACTTACAATGACACTACCGGGCTCATGGTGTGCCAGCTTCAGACGGTAGAAAGTTGTTCGGAATTTTGCCCGGATTTTAAAAAATTCCAAAGGGGGGACCCTTGCCAAGCAAAAATTTCCCATGTTAAATCCCATAAGAAAAATCCCATTTTGAATTTCAGTGAAAACTCAGTAACTTTCTCCGCTGCCTGACTTCAGCTTTGCCCACGAATCTCTTGTGTTTCCCAGTTCCAAAAGGTGCATAGTAATTGTGGTGCATGCGCCGTCGCGTGCCCAGTAGTTCGTAACTAGCCCGCGGGCGATCCTCGTCAGAATCATTAATCATTAGGGGATTTTGGTTTACAAAATTTGAATTTATTTCAGCAGGGCATTCCCAATGAAGGCGGAGATCGCTAATTTAAATTTATAATGGACTCAAGTTGCACCAATTATCTCCGAGTACTTGTTCGCTTCCTCCCTCCCTGCTGCCATATCACTTCATCGTTAGCACTCTTTCACATCCCAACCGGACCCTCCATCTTGCACATCCCACATTAATAAGTCATACAATTCATATACACACGACCCTCACTCGCCGTGCGGATCCATCTCAGGAGTTTCCCCTCCAAAACTTTCACTTGAGACACTCCCCCCGCATCTCCCAGGCAAAGCTCGCATATTCATCGTCAGAAAAGTTGCTGCCACAACTCGGAAGTTTCTTACTCTGCTGGAAAATTCAAGCGGCTGCTAGACTTTTTCCACTGAGTGAGTGACACACACACACACACACACACACACACACAAACGCACACACATGCCATGTTACTTTCACCCCTGACTTTCTCCATATCTCCCAAGGAGCGCGGAGGGGGACGGGACGGGAACAAGTTGTTCCCACAACTTTCTCCCACCGCCATCATCATCGTCCAATTCATATATATCTTCATCGGCGGGCCAATTGTGCGTGTGCTCGTGTGTCTGTCTATGTGAACTTTTTTTTCCTCATCCCATCCCAAAGCCTAAGAGTGAGTGAAAGACTCATGGATCCTGGCGGGCTTTTCCTCCACTTTTCAGCCCCTTTCACTCCGAGTTGGAAATTGGAATGTTTTCCCCGAAACCTCATTTTTTCTTATCATCCCCGTCTTCAAGGCTATTTTCTACTACATTGACCAAGCGGCAGGGGAATCCTCTTTGGCGAGCTGGAGGGCACACGGTGACTTGCGGGAGGGCAGATCCACTACACTGTACACTCTCGTCGCTCACTGACTGTCGGGGAGCCTCTCCAAAGATGGTCGCACAAAAAATTCATGGCGGGAAAGGGACGGGAAGACACAGGCATACACACAAACAAAAAACACGCACACACACTCACACGCACACACACATACACACACACACACAAACACACGGAGAAGCAAACAAAAACACATGCTTGCATAAACGCGTAAAGACACATGAAAATGCATCCAAGGCACACGCGTACACACACGTGGGCACACATGCAAACCCGCCCATTTACTCAACCTTACAAAGCTCGGGCCAAGTCAAGTCCTCCAAGTCTCCCGCCTTTAAGACGTTTACGTCTAAGCCCTCCTGACTC
>WJFA01003182.1:0-13586 GCA_009870155.1 Pseudobourletiella spinata | reverse complement strand
TACTGAGTCAATAATTACACAAAGGTTAGGATCCTCGAGTTGTGCATTAGCGAGCTGGTCAACCGTAATTGGCTGAAGTGTGCATAACTGAGCCTCAGGAAAATCCTGCTTGAATCTGAAAATACTGCAAAGTTACATTTGGTAGGTTTCAGGGTTAAACCGACCTCCACCAACTTACGAAGAACCAACTCCAGTCGTGTATTATGCTCCGCCATGGAACTGCCTGGAATAAGAATGTCGTCCAAAAACACAAGACAGAGTGAGTTCTTTAAACCTTGAAGCGTTATATCCATAAGTCGTTGGTATGTGACGGGAGCACTACACAGACCAAACGGCATTCTAAGATACTCAAAATTCCCATCCGCTGTAGTAAATGCCGTTATTTCCCTGTAGTCTTTATCCATTTCCACTTGGTGATAAGCTGAGAAAACGTCAAGCGCCCCGGCCCCGGGCAGGCCCGTTGACGTTGCTTGGAAGAGCGGGTGGGTTTGGGCCCCCGTCAAAATATTTTACATGCATCGGGCGGGCTACGGGGCCCAAAAATATTTTTTCGCAAACGGGGGCTGGGCGGGCTTTTGAATTTGCTCGCGGGGCACACCCCTGCGGCCTATCTCTCCACACCACACTCAGCGAAACGTCCTGAAGTCTGACGGAGTGGAAAACGGTCGAGTGCGAAGGACTTTGCCTAAGCATGTTAGGCAGGCGGACTGAACGTTCTGGTGGTGGTTCGAAGACGGATGAATTTTCTTCTCGACCACTAGTGGGGCTTGTTCTGATCGCCATGGAATCTTCGCGACGGCGTCCCTCTCGCCTATGAAAGCAGGTGGCCTGCTCCAGTTCCGGCGCATTGGGATTCAGATTTCGTCGAGTGAGGAGGTGAGTTTGTGAGTGTTGGCACTGAGCGGACGTCGGGGGAAATTTGAGAAAATTTTAATTGTTTTTCGAATTGCCCTGGCGTGGCTGAAATGTTTTTACATAGTCGGAGTTTTTCTAGACAAATTTTCCTCTGAATTGTTTTGGTAAAATTCTGACTGAATTTGGATATTGTGATTTTTTTGATAAATTTTGGACTTGATCAGTTTTTATTTCTGTATTTGTATTTGCCAATGATGGTCGGAATTACTCGTATTTCTGAACTTGTATTTGTCATTTTTATACGCAGGGTATTTGTATTCGAAAAAACTGTTCTGTTTCTGTGAAAAATACCATTGAAAAATAAAAATTTAAATGAGAAATTCAAATAAAAAATACAAGTGTTTCTGTATTTGTATTTGCCATTGACCAGCTCAAACATTCAAATATATATCCTTATATTTGTCAATGATGGGCTTAAGTACTCGTATTTCTGTATCTGTATTTGACAATGACAGGCATTTTTCAAATCGCCCTTGATTACTCTCACTATTTCAAATTTTTGGGAACAATTACTTCCAACAAAACATAATTAAGTTGGAACCTAAAAGTAAAAGTGAATAGAAACAGGACATATTTAAATGAGGAGCAAGACTAAATAGGAGGGTAAGGTAGGTATATAAAGCGGATCGGCTCCGGGCTTACGGGGCATACGACCCGACCCTAGCATATACTAACCCTAAAGCCTTTCGCCCAACTAACGCCTAGTTTCCTAAATATTCAAATTTTAAATTTCACCGAAATCGTTTTTTGGAAATTTAACATAGGATTTCCCATAAGGATTTTAAGCCACCAAAGGGTCCCCCCTTTGGTGTTTTTGGAAAAAAACACTTTTTACAAACTTGAAAAACGATTTCAAAATTAATTTTTACAACGTGGAAGCATCAATGGGGATGGAAATATGAAATTTGGCGCTTAATTTTGGTGAGTAAATGAGGTTTTGCGAAAATTAGTGGGGCGGGTAAAATGTCATGAAATTGATTTTTAGAGAATTTAACATGAGATTTTCCAAAAGCATTTTCATGTGCCCAATGGTCCCCCCTTTGGTGTTTTGCGAAAAGTTGACTTGGGGGAAATAGTAAAATCTGGTCAAGAAGGATGCTTTGAAGGTAAATTAGGGTGGTTATCAGATAAGCTTTTAAAAAATGGAGGAGATTTTTATTATTATTGAGTTTTTTTTCACCGAAATAAACATTTAAATAAATACTGTGGAAATACAAAAATTTATTAATTATGACATTGTATAGTACATTGTTATATTGTAATATTATGAATTCATTAATTAGTTTTTTAAACTAATATGTAAATTTCAACTTTTGCGATGAATTTTCTTGAATTCATAAAGAAAATTATTATTATGATAAATTACATGTGTGTAATTATAGTATGTATAAATTATAAAGAAATTTGTAAACTAATATGTAATATTATATAGGTGCCCTCCTATTAAGTGGTCACACTTGGGCAATATGCGCATGTTGGATGAAGTGATCTAGCACAAATATTGCTATATTCGGTGAAGTTGAGGAAAGTCAAGCCTCAAGGCCTAAATTTTGCGGATCAGCTAAGAGCCCACCAGTATCCGACTAAGGATGCTGCGGATTGGATAGAGTATCATCCGCAATCATCCGGATAAACTTCGTTGTGGTTCAGACGTCGATCCATTTTGGCGGGAAGTACGAAATATTTTGAGGTCCTGCGGCAAAAAACGAAATTACTCCCGAAAGCTTTGGGCGATTCAAGTCAGTTTTGTTTTAAAAGATATAAAATTAAATTCTGCAGGGTCTTTTTTTCATGATTTTGTACAATATTTTAAGATAAAGATGGAAAAAGTTCAAAATCAAACTCAAATTAATTCAAACTTTCCAAATTGTTTACCTTCCTTTCAAAATTTTGGCAGAAGTATTAGTTATATGTGTTTTGGAAGATACCGAATTAAATTCTCTAGGACCCTCGACCAGATTCTTGGGGTAGCTGACATACTTCTGTCCAAATTTTCAAATGAAGTTCAGCAATTTCGGAAGTCTGGATTAATTTGAGTTTCATTCTGACATTTTCAAATCTTTGGTTTGAAACTTTGAGAAAAACATGGAATATTTTTCAAAACAAGTAAGTAGGCCCTTACGAATTTTATTCTCCATCTTTTAAAACAAAACTGACCCGAATCGCCTATCGCTTACGGGAGTTTTGCCGTTTTCGTAATACTTACTTGAAAATTACTTACTACAAAATATTTCGTATTTCCCGTGCGAGGCCGGGCACACAAAAGCCATCTAGTAGCGGCAAGGTATGCTGCCGCTGGAGCAGGCGTGCTCATCGTCCTCTTGCTCAGTGCATCTTACAGTTACAGCACAGCCGCGGCTTACTTACTCTCTCTGTACTAAAGAGGGTGAGAGCCGGCTGCATCACTCACTCTGTGACAGGACGAGGATCTGGAAGGATCTCTCTTGTAGACACGTTCACCTAAAACCTTTTGTTAATTCTGCAGTTGAGTGGATACTATTTTGGAGACTAAAATAGTAGTTTATGTTTTTGAATTTTGAAACCTACATCGGGACCTTAACCACGACGGTTTATTGCGTAAGGGCACTTGAGCGGAGGCTGAGCATCAGTAAATTTATTCTGCGCGAGTTCTTAAATCTTGTTACTATTAGCCGCGAACTGTGAATCGAGTTCATGAATCTTGTTATTATCAACCGCGAATTACGAATCGAGATCTTGAATTGAGTTATTTGAAACCGCGAAATGGTGATGCAAAATATTGTTTTCATCCGTGAAATTATTTCAACTGTGATTCGTTGCGCAACCGAAAGGAACCCTGCATTAGACCTACGTTGCGTGTTTCAACTGCAAGGCTGTGCTTTATCACACTCACACTTCTGCCCCAACAGTTAAGCGTTTTCTCGCAACTTTCAATTTAAAGATTGAAAATACAATATTATATTAATTATTCAATTTAAATTAGAAGCATCAACATACTGCAAGGACCAATATACAGGGCAAAATAAGTAATAATCAATGTAATGAATGAATCGAGTTCTTGAGTCGGGATTTTTAGTGACTGACAATGAAGCGAAATGCTGAATTGTATCTTTCGATTTATTGAACTTTGAATCGAGATTTAGAATCTCGTTTTCTAAGTGGCTGAACTTTGAATCGAGATTCCGAATCACGTTTTCTAAGTGGATGAACTCTGAATCGCGTTTATGAACTGGCTGAAATTTGAATCGAGATTCTGAATCCCGTTTTTAAATTGGCTGAACCTTGAATCGAGATTTTGAATCGCGTTTATAAACTGGCTGAACTTTGAATCGAGATTCTGAATCACGTTTTTAAGCTAGCTGAACTTTGAATCGAGATTCTGAATCGCGTTCTAATTTCGACGTGAACTTCGAATCGCGGCGATGAATCGAAAAAAATTTCCTGATGAACTATGAATCGTGTACTTGAACTACGTTAATATTTCTCCGTGTCTGTATTGTAGGCTGCTCTAACCGCCCGCCTGCTGCCTATTGCACTTTTCCTGAAAAAAGCTTGCCTATCCTGCTGCCTAGCCTATAATTTAGCCTGCCGACAGGCTAGGCTGCTCATGTTTGGCTATACCCCTAAAGTCGACGCAGTGCTCGAGCATACAGCCATAGAGGAATTTTTCCGAAAATACCCCTGGGATTTTTCTACTCTAGTAGCTAGTAAGCCACAATCCTGCGTTCCCTCATGGTTGCATCCTTGACACGCCCTTCACAAACTAGACTGCGCAGGTGTGCCCTTGCGAAAACCGATTCAGAGTATCACTTCAGTCAGTTTGTGGCAAATATTGCTCCAATGTACAAGAATTTTGTGTTCGTCCTTGTCGACGCAATATCGACGCTTCATAAAGTATAAAGGACAACCCTTGTTAGGAGTTAGGATAGGATGGATGGTATGCCTATTCATTTATTTGTTTGATAATCCTTCAAATTTCGTCATAGTCATGCGACGTGATTGCTGTGTGTAAAGGCAACAGGAGCCATAAGTCAAAGAATGTATGGTCTTCACGTTTGCTCTCATGTGTGTAGAACTTCAACCTATAACAATAACATGCCGTGTTCACGTCAAACTTTGAATGGTTTTAATTCAACATGATACTACGACTATGTCATATTAATTATTGGCTCACTCAAAACTCCAGCCTTTCCTAACGAGAGAAATACAGGGTGCTCCAAAAACCCAAAAGTGAAATGACTGAAAAGGCAGACAAATTTGGACAGAAGAAATTATTATGGGGGAAACGTTTCCGATTATATATGCTTTAGTTCGGACCTGCTTGGCGTGCACAAGGTATTTGGAACAGCGCATTAAAAACAAACAAGGATTCAGGAGGATTTAAAATAAAAAAATTATTGTTAATTAAACGTGATAATAAATAAATGATCCAATGACGTATTCAACAAATGAATCATGGTATTTGTTCTAGAAGCGAAATCCAAGCTTAAAAAAGACTCCGTGTGGAATTGGGTCTTCCCAAACTTTATGTCGTGCGCTATAACGATGGCCGAATACACAACTTACAATGACGGGACTGATTGTAAATTTGGCAGAGATCCGAGGCCGCATAACTTGCATAATCAATTCAAGTTTCCAGTACTCCCCTATCCGATTTTCGAGTCACCTCGAAGTTTTTGTCCCTCTTCCAGACAACCGAAGGAAGGAACAGTGTTTTTATGCACTCAGTACTGAAGATTTGAATTGGAAATCGCACTGCTTCCCGCAGTATAGTTCAGAATGTGAGTGTGATGTCGTATTGAGATCACCGACAGGAACGAAATGTGCCTAGCCTAAATTGGCTTGGTCGTTCTGTGAACTAGTTATACTAATTAAAAGTATACAACTGTTTAAATGGCAAGAAATTACTGGTTCGTCGGTGTGCCCCATTTAGCTGACGCATAGCGAACTTCCAGCTAACACTCATATTGATCAAAAGCTAGACAAAAGTAAAGCCAACATTAAGTTTAAACTCAGTCAGCCTGCAACACTATCCACAGCCATCATATTTTACTGCGTTTCACAGATTCTGCTCATTCACAACGCCGATACGAGGACTGACAAGATTAGCTCGCTCCATTGGACCACAAAGGTGAGGTCATGTTAAAATTCGTCCCTTCCAACATGGTGAACCTATTTTGCATGTTGCTATTCACCATCACAGTTGTTTTTCCATCCGCTCTTTCCGCATGCCAACTTAACGTTCCATCAGAACCGGACGATCAGTTGGCGTTTACGTTCGTACTTCGCCTCCTCACAAATACACCAGAGCTTCAAAGTCTGAGGTTGCTGATTTTTTCCAACACAACTTCCTCCTGGGATCTGAACCAGCAGGTTGTTCTACTCTTAAAACAAACACGTCCATATACCTTAGGTATGTACAATTCACCATATTTCTACAGCGAAGGCTTCAAATACACCACTTTCTCCGAGCATCCTAAGTTCATAAGCTTTGCAACTCTCAACTTTCTCATCCTTGATGACCCAGCATTAAATATCCCAAGAGAATGGCTCCAGAATCAAATCCATGACCACAGTTACTTCATCTTCTATGAAAGAAATCCATCCGCGAACAGCTACTTGCTCAGTAGGCCTGAGGTATTGAACCTGAAATTTCGGGTGGAAATTCAGATAGACCATTATTCACCCAAGGCTAGTAAAGCCGTCCATATCTCCTCACTTTGTTTCTTCTGCAATGGAGGCTCCCCCATTCCCGTTAGCATTCCCCTCCCACCAACATCGATCAAACTCCCAGACATCTTTGTGGATTATACGGTGAACCTGAATGGGACTTACTTGCGAGTCACCTCATCGAAGGGAAATTACCGAAGTATGAATTACAAAGAATTACCCAATGGAACCGTAACCTTTGCCGGAGGCTATTCCCACGAGATATTCTTCTGTCTCCGTCGAAAGTACAACTTCAAGTATCAATTTTTCCTCAGCGAGGGTTTCGGCTTGAAACTCCCGAACGGAAGCTTCACCGGTGTGGTCGGGAATATACAAATGGGAATGGCAGACTATGCTATGGAACTGGGATTGAACGCTGATCGTTTCATGTCGGTGGAGTACCTCCCCCCTGGCGTGTTCGAGTCGCTAACCTTCCTCACAAAAATCCCAGAGCAGCAGAAAAAATGGAACTTGGTATTCCAGCCATTCACGCCTTACCTTTGGGGTGCACTCCTCCTGACAGGGATCGTTGTTTCCCTCAGTTACTCTGGAATAATCTCCTTGAGCCAGTTGTTGGTTAATAATCATGATTTGAAATTTTGGAAGAACTTAACCGGCGGATTGGCATTCTACACCCGCCCTTTCCTAGATCAGGACATTGAAACGACTAGTTGGGACCGCTTTAAGGAACTTCGGCTTCTGGGGACGGCATGGCTTTTGGCAGTGATCATCCTGGGAACGGGCTATAGGGCAAAGCTCACAATGCTTATGTCCTACCCACTGCTAGAGGAGCTACCGACCAACTTCGATCAATTGGCCGAGTCCAAGTTTACCATCTACCTGCATGACATTGGCGGCGTACCGCAGGCCATTTTCATGAGCAATCCCAAACTCCGTGTTGTCTTCTCAAGAATGCGGAAGGAGAAGTCTCTGCTCAAATGCATCGGGCATACGGTAAAGAGTAAGAAGCGGAGCGCCTGCGTTACTTTGGGGGATAATGGGATATTTGAGGGCGTGAAAAACTTTTCCAATGTTCAGGGGAAGCTGATGGTCCAAAAGGCTGCGACTAATCTCTACCCCTTCTTACCTGGAGCACCGGTCCTTCGGAAGGGACAGGTTTTTGCCTCCAACTTTGCCCGGACGATCCGCAGAATGTTTGATCTGGGGGTTATTCAAAAGTTTCAGTCGGATGAGGCGGCGCTAGAGGCTAAGAATGGGAAAGATTGGGCCAGGGAGAGGGTGAGATTTGAGAGCTGGCGGATACCTCATTCACAAGGTCCACAACCTTTAAATATGGAAAAAATTGTGGCGGTGGCAATCTTGTATGTTCTCCTTTCGTGGTTGGCGTGTGTAGGATTCTTGCAGGAATTACTGCTTCTTAAATGCAGGGGGATCAGTGTGCGAAGACAGCATGAAAATGCGCATACTGAATCCTACTGTTGCTTTAAAGTCAAAAGTCACTACGTGTAAAGCAGGTCGTGATTATTGAGCAGATTCTTTCAATCATTAACCGGGATGTTATTACTATGTAAAAGCCTCGAGTTCTGCACAGACAAAACCAAATATTTTCAGTTTTTCAGTCATTATCCTCAGCCGGATCAAATGCAAGATTATGCAGTTATCTATGGAACTTTCCTCATGAGAAGTACTGAATTATTTTGTCTGCTACTGCTGTCTTTATCGCCGATTTTACATCAATTGGAAATGAAACCAATGAAAATTTATGGCTAAAATTAGATGAATAATAAAAGGAAAGAGAGCTGAAAGCATTTGATTAACAAAATTTTGTTTCTCTAAGACATCTCATTTCTTCTAATTCAAAAATGTTGCGCAACTAACGCATAAATTATAATTTAGGAGAGCAAATCCAGTTTGCAACATTACTACATTATCTACAAACGTCGGCCTCTGGGTCCCACAAAACTGCTTCTTTCTCAGGGTGGGCCGTCGTACACTGCAACTTAAATTATCTATTTAACGTTGTGATATTATCAAATGGTTTCCGGTAATAGTATAGTGTGGCTTGTGGCTCCTATCCTAGCTGGAATCAACCTTGCGGTGAGTAACAAACTTCCGAGTTAGGAGGAAAATGTTCGTGTTCACTTCACACTGCTGACGCTGACACTCAGAACACAAACGTAATTATCATTTCCATGGTGATGTTACGCATCGTGTGCCTCTTAATGAATTTCTTGTATTTCCCACAGTTGTTGCTTCAAACGTGCAAAAGTTGGTCTCTTCTTCGGATTCTCTTCCCAACACTGTTGCATGAGTGCATACCTGGAATTCCCCAAACCCGTTTCATCCAGTATTACCGAACCAATTTCCCCTCTCTCCTGCTTTACCTAAAATCCCAGTCATGCCTCATTCTAAGCCATACTGATCACACATAAAATATATTTAGCGCTGCAGACACGTGCACATACCCTCAGAATTTCATAATTGCAGCTAATATAGCAAGCTGCCTCATACTAAGACCGCTTTGAAAATCTAACCTTTTCCGAGCTCGTAAATTTCGAATTACTAAAAAAACTCACAGAGGTAAAGATGCGTAAAAAGGTCTACCCAAGCGACCGCCGTCACAGAGAAACTTCCAAGACTCAAAATTCCAGTCCATTCCTGGGTATGGAATCGTTCCCAAGGAAAAAAACTCCCATAACGTTACCCCAAAACTCCACACGTCCGACTGGATGGAGAACTTCAGATCCCGGAGGCACTCAATCGCCAACCACTTGAGGGGGAGAGGACACTATTGGAATCGAATGCAGAACATTTTCAGAGTCGCTCTATGAAATGCATCCAGATGGGGATATGCCAAAATTTTAATAATTAGGCGTGTGCAGTACCGTTCAACTTACCTCTTGTTTTTGAATGTAGGTAGAGTATGATTCTACATCCAACTGCTTCGAGAGCCCAAAGTCACTGATCTTGGCGACGAGGTCAGCAGTAAGGAGAATGTTCCTTGCCGCGAGGTCACCATGGTAGATCTGTGAAATTAATAAATAACTTAGTTTTTAATGGCTGTCCCCATATGAGATATAGAGATAATGATAGAGAAAATGAATCATACTCTTACATTGCGGGAGGAGACGTACTCCATCCCAGCGGCAACCTGATAAGACCACCTCAACAAATCCCTGCTCCTCAGTCTCGTGTCATGCAGATCTCCGTCGGAACTATGCGAGATCAGATTTTCAAACGCTTCTTCAAGTATTTAAAAAAATTAGAAATACAAGTTATGATTTTTAAAACCCCCAACCTATCACGTAGTATCGGGCGGTCAAAGGAAGTGAGGTCTCGGGACAGCTGGTTGACAAACCCATCCCGCTGATTTCGAATATAGTTGAGTGCATTCCCGTTCACACAGCATTCGAAGATGAGGTAGACCTCTCCGGTCCTTATCCTCCCAGTCATGGCTCCAATAAGCTCGACGAGAAATTCGTGTCGTCCCAGGTAGGACATGACCTTGAGTTCCCCCAGAAGAGAGCGGAAGTAGCTACCATCTGAAAAGTTGCTCACCGTCTTCACTGCCACCTCTCTACCGCGGTACCTGCCCTTGAGCACTTTCCCAAAGGCTCCTGAGCCCAGAACTGATGATCCTGCAGGGGGAAATGTCCAACTCTATTTACAACATTCTTGAACAAAATTCATTCCTGCTCAAATCACTTCAAGATCTACAGATAAAGGTAGGTTCGCCTTACTCATTTCGATCTCCCTCTCCGGGATTTCCAACTGTTTGTCGTACGGGAGGAGAAACACTGCATGCTTCCCCTTGACCCTTTCGGCCTGGATCCCCTCGACAAAGTCATAGATTTCCTCATGCGTCATCCGAATTGTCTCTTGCTGGTGCCGGAGCTTCTTCACGAGTAGGACCAAGCATGGGAAGAGGACCAGGAGGCAGACACCACCGCCGATAGCCATCCCAGTGAGTGCTGTTCCGCCGAAAGTAGTAGCTGCAGACAAAAATTGAGAGGTGATGAGTGCATTTATTATGCGTAGTT
This sequence comes from Pseudobourletiella spinata, assembly GCA_009870155.1. Lineage (NCBI taxonomy): Eukaryota > Metazoa > Arthropoda > Collembola > Symphypleona > Bourletiellidae > Pseudobourletiella > Pseudobourletiella spinata. Next base: position 2,982 of record WJFA01003182.1, on the reverse strand, counting down.
ATAGCAAACGCTCGTATGCATATTATGTAAGTAGTTTGTGCAGTGTCTATGCAAGTTAGTCATGTGAATATTAAGAAATGGGATTTGGAATATGTATTAGGAGGCTGCACACAAGTCTGGGAGGCATACAATACGAGTCGTCTGCCTTACATTTTCCAAGTGTAATATACAAATAGTGCACACACACACTACAGAATAACGAAGACGTTTGCATCCAAAAAACTGTATACATGCGATAGCTGTTGGTGTCTTACAGTAATTCTCCTTGTTAGTGAGCTGCACAAGGCTGGACTGTTTTGTCCACCGGGAACTGAATTCGCAGAATGTCCAGCAGGTTACATTGATGCTAGAGGTAGTCAGTGTAGCTCGATCCAATACTGTAGTACCCCTCTGAATGTTCACTCGGTCACAAACGTATTCGGAAACATCTAAATAGCATCCCAACGCACAATAAAACTTTTGCACCCATCCCAAAAATACTGCCAAACAAAAGCTATTTAGATCTTACTCCACGGCTTCCCGTTGATGAATAGCTTCATCCCGCAGCTGAAAGAAAAAGGGTCCGCAAAGCAGGACACTGTGAGGTTACTCGAGTTCGTATCCGGTAGTGAAAAGATCCCAACCCGCTCCAAGTGATTCACAACCAAGTTGGGGTATGCTACACAAAAACGTTACATGATCGGATAAATGAGCAAATAAAACTGGAAACGAAAAATCACACATGAAGAGTTTGGTGGGGATTGGAGGTATCTCCTGTTGAAATAATTTCATACCAGCTGTTGAGAGCTCCTCTCCAGGATATGGCACCGCGTACAATTCCGAGGTCTTGGAATCCCCGACGAGGAACATGCCGCGTAGGATTTCCTTATCCAGTTCTGCTGCAAGTTGGCTCAGCTCTCTCAGCCTCCCACAGCCTAGCGGGTACACGTCGCAATCTCCCGTTCCTACACGGTATATCTGTAAAGTGGAATCATTACGACATGTTGGTGTTGGTGTGATTGTTTGCGACCCCAAATATATCATTATACAATACTTTATGACCTCCTGTGTTTGTTGCTGGAGTAAGAGCTCGCAGTCGCTCCAAATTTTGCAGTAAATGGGCTTGAACTGCATTCTCGCACCCTCCTTATCCTCTATCGTATTATTGATAACTCTGCATACGTTGCATGAGCCGAGAGGCGGTGGCTCTTTTGCACCTGCATAATTGCACATTTACTTTTTCAGAGCGGGTTACACCTGAATGCATGCGAAACGCACAGAGTACTGTGAATGGATGTTATAGGTAAGATATGACGATCGAACCTTCTCGGTTACTGAGAGGCACGGTTGGGAACCAAGGCTCTACACGATACCACTCCGTCCGCTGCTTCTCATGTCCGCGCTCTTGGCACCGCGTGCTAAGTTTCGTGAATGCTGAGACGTTTCGTAACTGAAGACTTATACGGAATAGAGGAGATCCGCGATCACTTGAAACGGATACCCTGGTCCGAATGGGAATCTTGTCCTGGTAGATCTGGAAACAGGAAGATCTCGTCACTACTCATAGCTACAGGCATCTACAACCGATTCAATTAACAAGCACTACTCCCAATCCCAAAAAACTGGAACAGGCGCGGCTTCCTTGAAACTGAATGATACACATTTGAGGATTCATACAGTATGTAATTTTTCATCTAACTTATTCAATTGATAATTATTCTGTGCCCATAAAAGCATTCTAAGAATGAATTTGTAGGCCACACTGTCTTCATGTGTATAAAAGCGGGATTACTACAGTGTTTTCACAAATGGGTACGATTTGCTAAAAAGCCAGTATGGTGATTTTTATTTTAGGTTACCCCCGGTGGATCCAGAATCCACTGTATAGGGGAGTTTGACGTGCAGACGAGTTCACAACTACTGGCCACTATTATTTTAGGGGGCTCGTTTGGATCTTCCAGAGAATTATGAGATGAACCCTCTTCCAAGTCCCTGCCGTTTACGGGATTCGATTGACCTGATGCTGTTACCAGGCGATCGGTGATCAACGACATCAAGGTGTATCCCCAGTAGTAGTGACAGAAACGGGCCATTGACTTAGCGGGCCGATTTGTTGTAATTTGTCCAATTTTCGGTGGATTAAATTCAGATGCATTAGCTTCAATTCACACAAAAACTTTTAGCTAGGAATATGATCGATCTCGAAGGCTTCAAAGGAAACACAGACGTAAGTTGAGATAATTAGTTTCTAGAATTTAGGATTACTTTTCAGTTGTGATACCACAGGCTTTCTAACTGTGATATTTTGCTAAACTAGAGTCTGGCAGTATTGATTTGACTTTGTAGATTTGGGCTTTATGACGATTTTGTTCTTTGTCATTATTCTTGTATGAGGTGGTTGATTACAACAACACACGGAACCACACAGGACATTCCTTTGGAGTGTGAGGTAGACAATTAAATAGGCTTTCCTCTATTAATGACATACAAGGAAGTTTTCGAATGGAATCAAATGTATTCGTACCACGAGGGGGCTGTGGTCGACAACTAAGCGGAAATCTTGGTGATTTTGTCCAATAAATTCACTTCGGCCTTGAAATATTATGCCTCTGCTATTGACGCACAAAGTTGTGGAGTGGATTCCCGTCCCACGGGAAATTTGATTGTAATGACTAGAGATATCGCCTGCCTTCCGCCTACATGCGGCCAATCACCTACCACCAAAATTTAAAAATTCGAGATGTTTTTGAAAATTCTAAATGTTCTAAAAAATTTACTATGTTTTCGAAAATTCAGAATGATTTTAGGTTGTAGGCGGTAGCAGTGAAAGGTATTATCCGGTTTTCGGATTACTTTGTTGGATTACGCAATCAATAGTCCAAAATCCATACTTTTACAAAATTAGAATAAATCTGCAATCCAGAGATGGGCATTTGAATAGCCTTGCCTATAGCCTTCCTGCAAAAATTTCGACGTGAGCTAGCAAGCCTTTCAGGCTCCCTC